>MDKI01155773.1:0-34325 GCA_005239505.1 Nicotiana paniculata | reverse complement strand
ACTCTAAATAATAAATAATCTCTTTTCAAAATGTCACTTCGATTGGAAAAACTCTTCACCAACATCGTAATAGGGTTTTGTGGGACATAAAAGAGGTGTGACACATACGAGCTTGAGTTAGCTGCTAAGACTGGACTTCCATCGAGGTTCGATGTATCTGGCCCATCTGGTTCTGGTTCCGAGTTTTCGGGACTGAAGAAGAATCGGAGGACAACGATGTTGAAGATCAGAATGGGGATAATCTTGAGCGATCGGTGGAACCATCTACCATTCCCGGAGGCGCAGACACTTCTCTTCCTCCTAGACCCGGAGGCACTGCAGTTTAGCTTTACTTGTCTTTTCCTGTTTGAATTTCAATTGGCACGTTCTTATAAATGAAGACATATTTTTGCTCAAATGTTGTTTGAGTCTTACTTTCGCTTGAATCTCCGTGCACGTTTTTTAGCCCTTGTATTCTCTTAAGGATTCTGCGCACGTTTTTCTAATCACATTTTTCTGTATGTGGTCTCGGATGCATTTTCTTCGATGCACTTTGGTTCCGAGCATTATCTCTTTTACGTGAGGGTTTCAATAAGTATTTGCACAAGTTTTCTTTTTGCATCCTTTTCATATGCGTCTTCGGACGTATTTTTCCCCGATGGAATTTTTTATCCCGGGAAAAAATTCTTCCGGAACCAACCCTTTAACATGAGGGTTTTTCTAAGTATTTGCGCAAGTTTGCTTTTTACGTCCTTTTCATATGCAACTTCTGGTGTATTTTTCCCCGATGTCATTTTGATCCGGGCAAAAATTCTTCTGAAACCAACCCTTTAACATGAGAATTTTTATAAGAGAGGGTCCTCTTATGTTTAAGGTGCTCTTGAAGAGGACGTCTTCTGTTCATTACGGCACTAACATTTGAAGTACTTGTTTAACTTTCAAATGACAAAGTTAGTTCATCGTTCATACAAGAAACAATATAAAAGCAAAAGGAATTCATTTTATTCCTTTTATTTCAAAAAATACATAAGCATCTTGCTATGCAGAAAAGAAATTGCCATTACTTCTGACTATCTTGTACAACTTGTTTCTATGGGGCTAGTTGCGCAGTCCCCAGTCCCGATGAAGCATTTTATTTTTGGATTTTCATTTCCAGTTGACATGGCAGTCATTGTTGTATCCTAATATCATCCCCCCCCCCCCTCCCCCAGTGTTCGAATGTGGAGAGTGTGAATTGGAACACTGGAAGTCTTGTATATTCGAAGGCTCCACCAATGAATTTCTAGGTAATCCTCCACTCGGCAACATAATTTTCTTCCCCTTAGGAATCCATGTTATCGAGCGAAAGAATATCTAACAATCCTCTAGTGGTTTGTGCTCTTGAACGGTCACGTAAGCTCTATTCGACAGCAAACTTAACTTCCCGGTGGAAATTTACTATCGAAGAAAAGATTATCTAATCGTTCCCAAATGGAAACTTGTTTGTTTGCCTTGTTATAAAAGGTATTATCGGTGTTGTCTTTGTAGTATGCTTTATGCTGCCTCGTTAAAAATCTTTCCAGAAAAACCCAATTGGGACAAAAACGGAACGAAGGGAAAAAAAGTGCAGCACATACTTTCCGTTTGAGTGTTGTTCATCAGCAGTAGTATCGTTTGAGGTGAGACGCGTTCCAGTTGAGGGGCAACTTGTCTCCATTCTGGTTCTCCAACTCGTATTAACCTTTCCCAGTGATAGTTGAAATCCGGTAGGGGCCTTCCCATGTTGAGCCTAACTTGCCCGCGTTGAGTTCCCGGGTGTTTTGAGTTACTTTCCACAGGACCAAGTCTCCTACCTTGAAATAACGGAGGTTGACTCTTTGATTATAATATCACTACATTCTCTGCTTTTGAGCTGCCATTCTTACATGCACCAAGTCCCTACGTTCCTCTAGCAATTCCAAGTTGATTAACATCGCTTCGATGTTCGATTCTTCATCTTCCTGAACAATGTGGGCTCTCCCACTTCCACTGGGATTAGGGCTTCGACATAGTATTCAAGGGAAGAAGGGGTTTATCTTGTGCTTGACTTGGCCATTGTTCGGTAGGCCCATATAACTCTGGGCAATTCTTCGGGCTATTTGCTATTTGCTGATTCCAACCTTTTTTGAGGTTTTGAATAATTACTTTGTTTGTTGACTCTGCTTGACCCTTTTTTCTTGGATGATAAGGCGAAGATGTGATCCTCTTTATTTTCAAATCTTCGAGGAATTTTGTAAGTTTTGCACCGACAAACTGTGGCTCGTTCTCGCATGCTATTTCTTTTGTTATTCCAAACCTGCAAATTATATTTTCCCAAAAGAAATCGACCATTTTGCATTCTCCGATCTTCTGATAAGAACCTGCTTCTACCCATTTAGAAAAATCATCTGTTAAAATTTAAAAAAATCTTACCTTTCTAGGGGCTGGTGGCAACGGTCAGATGATGTTCATCCCCCATTTCAGGAGTGGCCATGGGGGTAGAACCGAATAGAAGGGTTCTGTTGGTTGGTGTACTAGAGGTGCGTAGCGTTGGCACTTATTGTATTGTCGTACAAAGTCTTTGGCACCTTTTTCCATGAGAGGCCAAAAATATCGTGCTCGTACTAATTTCAGCACCAAGGAGTCTGCGCACGCGTGATTTCCGCATATCCATTCTTGGACCTCTCTCATGACATAGTTAGCTTCTGATGCTCCTAAGCATCGGGCCAGCAGGCCATGGAAGGATTTCCTATACAATTGTCCTATTCTAAAGCTATAGCACACAACTTTGGTGCGTAATGATCGCGATGCTTTCGGGTTTTTTGGAAACTTCCCGTGTTCGAGATAGTCGATTATTTCATTTCTCTAGTCCCAGACCAGACTAGTCGAATTTACCTCATAGTAACTATTCGTATCTAGGGCCAAGTTCATCAATTTTGCACTACCGTCTCGAATTCTGATCCCTTCATTTTCGCCGATGATCCTAAGTTCGCTAGTGCATCTACTTCTGTGTTGTCCTCCCTCGGGATATGAGTAATTGACCAATCCCGAAATCGTGCCAAAAGATCCTGGACTTTTACCATGTATTGTTGCATACTTTCTTCTTTGGTATCAAAGATTCTGTAGACTTAATTTACCACCAGTTGTGAGTCACATTTGATTTTGATAACCTCGGAGTCGGCCCGTGGAATCAAGCCCATGGGCCAATTCGATCACTGCAATCAAAGCCTCATACTCTGCATCATTGTTATTCAAAGGGATCGTTCTGATGGCTTGCCTTAAAGTTTTCCCTGAAGGCGTGATTAAGACTATTCCAAGCTCGCACCCTTTTACTTTCGAAGATCCGTCCGTAAATAAGGTCCAAACCCCCGATGTCGATTCCGACACCATTACTGCCTCCTTGATCGCTAGAGGTAGCAGTCCCGGACTAAAATCGGCCACCGAGTCAGCCAAGACTTGTGACTTAATTTCACTCATCGGTTTATATTCTATGTCGAATTCACTAATTTCAACTGCCCATTTGTCCAATCTACCCTAGAGATCGGGTTCATGGAGGATGTTCCACAAAGGGAAAGTAGTCACAACAACTATTGGGTGACATTGAAAGTAGGGCCACAGCTTCCGAGCGGCGACTACGAGAGCTAAGGCCAGTTTTTCCAAATGTGGGTAAATATTTTCTACTCTCGGTTAAAATTTTCTAATGTAATAAATGTGAAATTGCATACCTTCGTCCTCCCGGACTAATACTACACTTACAGCAACTTCTGAATCGCGAGTTAGAGTAGTAATGGTTTGCCTTCTTTTGGTTTTGAAAGGAATCGAGGGCTTGATAAGTACTTCTTTAGGTCCCTCAAAGTGTGTTGGCACTCTGGTGTCCATTCAAAATTATTCTTCTATTTGATTCATGTGAAAATGCGATGACGTTTTTCCGATGACCGGGAAATGAACCTGCTCAAAGCTGCTAATCTTTCTATGAGTCTTTGGACTTATTTTACGTTCGACAATTGATTTGGAATATCCTCTATGGCCTTGATTTTGTTGGGGTTTTCCTCAATTCCCCTTTGCGAGAGCAGAAATCCTAGAAACTTACCGGTCCCCAAACACGCATTTCGCGGGGGTTAAGTTTCATGTTATACTTCCTCAATATGTCGAATGTTTCTTGCAGATGCTTAAGATGGTCACCTACATTCAAAGACCTAACGAGCATATCGTCTATATAAACCTCCATAGTTTTTCCTATTTATTTTTCAAACATCATATTTACGAGTCTTTGATAAGGGGCTCCGACGTTTTTCAACCCGAAGGGCATTACATTGTAGCAATATTTACCGAAATTCGTTATAAACAATTTTTTTCCCTGATCTTCCAGGTTTATCTTGATTTGGTTTTACTTGCAATAAGCATCGAGGAAACTCATCAACTCGTGCCCGGCCGTGGCATCAATCATTTGATCGATGTTTGGAAATGGGAACGAGTCTTTCGGGCACGCCTTATTAAGGTCTTTATAGTCTATACACGTGCAAAATTTTTTGTTCTTCTTAGGAACTACTACTATATTGGCCAGCCAGTCCGGATATCTTACCTCTCGTACCGAACTGATTTTAAGTAAGCGTGTTACCTCTTCTTTGACAAATTTATTCCTGGTCTCAGCAATAGGACGTTTCTTCTGCCATACCGGAGGTATGGTGGGATTCAAACTCAGCTTGTGCACGGCTATTTCCGTCGGGTTACCTGTCATATCCTCGTGCGACCATGCAAAATAATCAGCATTAATTTTAAGGAATTCAATAAAACCAGACTTGAGCTCTGGGTGCAGTCATATCCCCAAATGGAACTTCCTCTCTAGGAATTCCTAGAACAATGCCACCTTCTCCAGCTCTTTCGTCGTGGACTTCGTTGCGTCTTGGAAATATCTCGGCACCTCATATTATTCTGATGACTCTACTTCGGGGATAATTCCTTCTATCTCGGGAGTAGGTGTCGGTTCCTGTAATTTCTATGATGCGCGTTCCTTCCCTTTGCTACTGGAAACTGAGGTTGCATTCATCTCTCTTGCTACCGGTTGATCGCCTCTTATTTGTTTGATTCCTTCGGTCATTTGAAACTTCAGCAATTGGTGATATGTCAAAGGTACAACTTTCATCTCGTGTAACTATGGCCTTCCCAGATTGATTTTGTATCCCATATCACCATCTACCACTTCGAAGATAGTTGTTTTCATTACCCCGTCAGCGTTCGTGAGCAGCAAGATCTCTCCCCGGGTCGTCACACTCGCAAGGTTGAATGCAGCGAGAAGCTTTGTTTCCAGAATAATGCTTCCAATTAGTTTAGCTTGTTCGAATACTCTCCATTGTATGATATTAACTGAACTTCCTAGATCTACTAGAAAGCGTTTAATCTTAAAATCTAAAAAATTTAAAGAAATTACTAGTGCGTCATTGTATTGTAATAGCAATCCGTCAGTGCCCCCCTCCCCCCGTGAAAGTGATATCATTTTCCCGGAGTCTTTTACTATGAGTTGTTGATACTTTGGTCTTCTTCGCTGCCGAAAAGGTGCATGTTAATCTCGCCCCCCCCCCCCCCCCCCCCCCCCCAAGATCATATTGATCGTTCGGCATGGGGATCTTTCTTTTGGTTTCGAGGGTTCTATGTTGTCTCTGTTACGACCTTAATTGTTCTCAGCTCGGTCGCTCAAGAATATTTGAGATGACCATTCTTCAACAGTGTTGCCACTTCTTCGGGGAGATGCCGCAGTCCCCTGTTTGGTGACCATTCGTCCCGTGGTATTCTCACCATAGTTTGGGATCCCTCTTGTTGGTATCGGATCACATAGGTCTCAGTAACCGTGCCTCGTTAATGTTTCTCATGGATGATACCAATTACACTACACTAACGTTGAAGTTATATTCTAATAACCTGGGGTAAGAAAGATGCCAAGACCCTAATGTCCCATTATCTGATCGGTACCTCTGTCAATGGTCGACTTGTTTGCTGCTCGGAAGTTTCTTCCATGGCCTTTTTTTCTGTTCGTAGGGTAAAACACGGCCTCTCTAGGTTCGTCTATGTGTGTTGTAGTCATCTTTTGATTTATCTCTTATCTTCTCTCTTCCTTTGGCCGATGATGTGGACTCGACCTGGTCATCTTCGATCCTTATCTTCGACTTATACCGGTTATGGACATATGCCCAAGTTGTTGCTTAGAACTCATAAAGCAGGCTTTCGTTCAGTTGTCGGGAAGCGTCTGAGCTTCTCGGTTTCAAATCTTTGGTGAATGCCTCAGCTGCCCATTCATCTGGGGCGGCTGGGAGTAGCATCCTTTCTTTATGGAATTGGGTAACAAACTCTCATAATAATTAGTATTCTCCCTACGAAATTCTGGGTATGTCGGCCTTTCCGGCTTGCATTTTTCTAGCCTCGGCATGAGCCTTAATGAATGAATTTGTGGAAAGCTCGGGTAATAATGAATACCACGTTAAATGTCCCTTCATGAGAGTTTCGCCGAATTTCTTTACCAACACGGATTCAATTTCGTGAGGAGCTAAATCATTTCCTTACACCATCGTTGTATATATGGTAATATGCTCCTGTGGGTCTGAAGTTCCATCATAATTTGGAATTTCAGGCATTTTCAATCGCTTCGGGATTAGTTCTGGTGCCTCACTCGGCTTGTATGGTAATTGAATATACTTTTTCGAGTTTGGGCCTTTCAATAGTGGTGGTACGCCCGAGATTTGATTCATGCAGGAATTTACGTAATGAACACCAAAGCTTCATCCTTGAATGGATTGCTTTCATTGTTGAGGCCGGATCTACTCCCCCGGCCCAGTCGGAGCCAACTTCACCCCTGAGAGTGTTGTTGTCGACCTTGTGCATCATTTGATTTGTGGGAACATCGGGATGAATTGGATCTCGTCTGTTTTGCATTGTTTGAAGCACCTGATAATGCCTGCCACGTGAGATGGCCTAGAATGATTGTTTGTTGCTCTTGTAGGACCCTCACCGCATCCGCTACATGCTCATCACCAGCATCATCAGGAGTTGTCTCCTGAACCTATCGAGGGCACCGCCTGTTATGCACCGGCGTGGCGTCATTCCCCTCAGTGCGAGTGTCACTAATTGAATCCTCGAAATGAGGTTGTTCCCCTCGAATTTCAGGGTTGCATGTGTCGTTAACAGTGTTATCTGCCTTTTTTGTATTTTTGCTAAGACAAAGTAATCAAAACACGTTAGTAAAAAGGCAAGGATCAATTTAATTGCACGGTTGTCTAGGACCCACAGTGGGCACAAAAATATTTACCTGTGAAACGGTGCGGTTGTATTTATACGTGGTTTCTGGACAAGTAAATTAATTTGATCCTGAAATAATATTATAATTGAATAAATGTATAATATGTAGCCTTGAAATATAGATGAAACAGCAAAGATGACAGTTCCGGGAACAAAGCTTCCGGGCACAGTAATGATGAGATCAAAAAGCAAGTAAATAAAATTGTATTAAGCTTTCTATACAATACAGTGTAAGTTCAGCCAGAAAATTCGTGTCCTTCCCATGATTAGAGCTTATTATTTATAGCTATGAAGAAAGTACTAGTTGTGCCCTTCTTTAATGTCGATTATGAGGAGCATTGATGAAGACGTAACGGTGAACATAAATGTCAAATTCTCTGTAACAGACTATGGTTCTCAATGTTGTAGAATAATTCCTTACTAAACGTTATCGGACGCAGAGCATTTAGGCTCATTTATTTTTTTTAAGATTAAGACGTCTGAATATCAAGAGTGTATAAAGATTAAGACATCTGAATATCAAGATTGTATTAAGATCTGAATATTAAATGATTAAGATTTTTTAATTTTTAACGTCTGGATGTATGAGCTTTACGTTTATTTGAAAATTAATAAACATAAAATTCAAATAAAATACTAATTAATCTAATATTCCATCACTAAAATATATAAGTTTTAAAAATATGATAGTTGTTGGTGGTGATGGATAACGGTAGTGCTTGTAAATGCCGACTAAAAGTGGTGGTTGGTGGTAGATTTGGTTGATGGTGGTAGTTTAGGATAGTAGCTAGTGGTGATTGGTAGTGGTAGCTATTATGATTGAGGATGGTGGTGGTGGGTGGTGATAGTTAATAATGGCGGGTGGTGGTGGTAGTTGTGATTGAGGAAGATGGTAGCGGGTGGTGATAGTTTATAATGATGGGCAGTGTCAACTATGGTTGTTGATGATGATGGGGTCATTAGTTGTGGTAGTTGAGGTGGATGAGTGTTGGTTGTCATTGAGAATGATGGTGGTGGGAATGGTGGGGATGGTGGGTGGTGGTAGTCGCCAATGGTGGCGGCTATGATTGAAGATGATGGTGGTGGTGGTTGAGTATGGTGGTGTTGGGTGGCATGGCGGTAGTTGATAATGGTAGGTGGTGGCGGCAGTTAATAATGAATATGGGTGGTAGCATCTTAATGAAATTAAGTCTCTATTATAAATCTTAATGATACAGAACTATTCAGACCCATTAAGTGGTTATGAAGTAAAACAAACAAACACACTTAACGATTAAGATCTAAATAATTAAGATTCGGACTTTAAAAACAAACGCACTTAATGTCTGAGATCTGAATGATTAAAATTCAAACCTCCATTTAAGTGCAAACAAATGAGGCCTTACGCCTTTATGAACGTTATCTCTTCCGGTGAAAAATGGGATAACTACGTCCAATCTTCGGTCCTCTCCGTCTTGGATTCCACGTGTCTCCTTCTTGAGTGGCCACGTGCCATGCATATTTTACCTAATACATACACAAACTACATAACTCTGCTAGGTATTCTAGCAGTTCTTAGACTAAGACCAGAAACGTAGCGAATTAATTAAGGAAAGTAATTATACTTGATAATTTCAATTAGATTCCGAAGCTGCTAGGTAGTGTAGGGTGGCTAATTAAAATTAGTACTTGATTGAATGCAATTGATGAGAACAGTACACTTGATAGTAGGATTTAAACTTCGTAATTTATATTCAAAATGTAAGATTTACATTTTTATATTTCTTCTTTTTCTGCTCTACGTCCTTCTATTTTTGAGATATATATATAGTACCTCCTACTTCGTTTCTCCGACAATGAAACTAGGCATTTGCTTTTAAAATAGAATATCATCAATTACATGGAGCATATGACTTGCCTTTGTAATATCACTAGGAAAGAAGAACAAGTGAAGTGAAAAAGGTGACTACAAAGAAAATGTGGGAGAAGAAATGAAGTAGAAAAGGTGACTACGAAGAAAATGTGGGGAAATGACATGCGGTTAATTAGAAACCTGACTAATTGATAATAATAATAATTATAAGGAAAATTACATTTACCTCTTTGGTAACTTGTATTCTAAAATTATCGGTCAATAATACAACAGGAGGATGAAAATGTCAATTATTCAATATTAGGGGATATATTTAATTTTTAAAACAATGAAGGATAAAATATTTTTTATTGAAATATAGAAAAACACCTTGACATCTCATGTCTATATTTTAAAATAATTGTAAACAACAAAACGGTTAGATTATATTCATATTTATTCTTACAATATTAGTTATCTAACAATAATTTACTTTTAATGATAAAATCCATATTTAAATATATGCTAATAAATTAGTTCTAATATTTATTAGATAATGCATTTTTATAAGTGACTAAAACTTATCTACTGTTATATACGTACTTAACTTTTTTTATTATTCAAATTTATTTCTAAATTAAAGATATATAAATTTATAATATTTACAACTTGTGAAACCAAATATGACGGTACTTAATTCTCACGAATAGTATATGGAATATTTGAATCTCTTTAGAAAAATATTTATTTTACCATCTGGTCCATTATTTCAAACTTCAATTTGAAATAAAGAATATGAAGTTTGAAAGACATGTCTGAGGAGTATTTTCAACTGAGAATCTGAGGTAATGATTTGTTTTTACTCACAATACTTCAATTTTATTTTTTTTGCCAAATGAAATTCATATTCTTAAAGACAACTTCAACTTTCATATAACCATACAGTTTCAATTTCAACTTCATATACTCTTTTTTTATTTAACTTTAATCAAATGTTATCCTAACTCCTACTAGCCAGTGGTCCTCCTCCTTTAATCCATTTATTGTACCACATTATTCCTTCTTCACACCCTCCAATTGATTCCTTGGTCTGCAAATATTTCATCCTTCTTGGATACTCTCTTCGAAGTATATGATTTTTTGTTAGTGTTATGGTTAATAATGTGGTTAGGAATTCAAATCGTAGTTATATTTGATTTTATAACAAATCCACCTAAAAGTACTAAAACAAGATATTAATTGTTTTGAATTGAAACAAGAGCGACAAGCTAAGCTCTCGTAGATTGGTTAGACCACCCTCTTAATAAGTGGATGTCTTGAGTTCAACTTCATGTTTTGGTTATATTTGTTGTGCGAACGAATATAGTCGATACAACTCATATCCTTCGTGTAGTTGCAAAAATTTAAATTGAGCTCTAACTTTAATGCTTTATGAAAATTCCTTTTTTTTTTACAAGTCGCCAAGCTAAGCCCGAAATTAAGAAGGCACTTTTTAAAACTTTATTTTAACAACCCTTAGTTAGTCCCCCAGGTTCTTAGGTTGGGCACTACTATTCAAATTGAGGATTGTAATTTCTATTTTCCTTTATTAATTTCTGCATTTAATTTGTACCAACCCACTCATATCTTTATCTTGTTACAATTTTTGTAGGACTTTTGTTTTTTGGATTTCACGTTTTGTAATTCTTTTAATTAAGCTATGAATTGCCTTAGCTTATAATATATGCATGTGTAAGCGGGGGCGCAAAGCTATAGTATTATGTATGGATTCAGACGAACCTAATAAATTTTACTAAACCCTGCTTTTGTTGTAGAAAGCCTAAATATGCATAAAAAATTAATTGGGAACAATAACTAAAACGAGCTATATGTTTGGTGACAAATACTTTAAGATTCATAAAATTTAAATTATGGCTCCATTGATGTAAGGCTTATACAACACACATTACTTGGCTTTGATAGTAAATTCTTTATTATACATTAATTATCACGAGTTTGAGTTATTGATAAATGTAATTCAATTTCCGTCTGCTTTTTGTTTAAACTCAAACAACAACAGTTTTTTCAGTTCACGTTTTTTAGATGTTGTTTGTTTAAAAAGCTATAAGTTCTTCGACCCCCCCCCCCCTCCCCTCCCTTCCCCGGTTGCAAATTGTCCTTGAAAAAGTAGACAACTTTTTTCCCCATGATCTACATCTATGGTTCCATAATATTGGGAAGAATAATCGAAAATCAAAGATTTCCCAAGTAAAGTGCGACAAATAAAGGGAAACCAGTCATCACAAGTCCATTGCTCTTAATGTTAATGTGATAATATAGTAAGTAGAGAGTGTAAATAATCAGAATCATAATATGGCTAGCATTTTTAGAATATAGTAAGTAATAGAATAAAGGTGAACGAATAAATAAAGATGAAAGAATAAAGGTGAACGAATATAAAACGTGCATGGCATATTATTATAATTGTATGCACGTGGAGGAAAAACATGTAGGCATCTGCCATTATAAATACTACAGTTCAAAAGGCAAAATTTGTTAAGAGACAAGACATCAAAATTTTAAGGAAAAAAAAAATGGTAGGACCAATTCGTCCATCGTTCGTCCTGTTTGGGTCATCAATAGTGCAGATCAGCTACTACTTTCAAGGTTGGGGTGCAACACTCAATACCCTCTACTCTCGCAAGGTATTTCTTCTACTCTTTGCCTTTTGAGTACGCTCGTGTTTGTGGAGACAGATTCAGAATCACAACTTGATACGCTCTTTTATGTTTATATAATTAAACTATAATTATTAAAGTACTCCCTGTAAATGAAAAGGTAAAGACTAGGTTCAGTTGAACTCGTTCGATCTACGTATTTCATCCACCTATGCATATCGTCTTATCCATCTCTTCCTTTGCCTTTTGAGCTTAAATTATTTTTAGTCTATTTTATTTGACAGTACTTTCTTATTAGTC
Source organism: Nicotiana paniculata (assembly GCA_005239505.1). Classification (NCBI taxonomy): domain Eukaryota; kingdom Viridiplantae; phylum Streptophyta; class Magnoliopsida; order Solanales; family Solanaceae; genus Nicotiana; species Nicotiana paniculata. Next base: position 22,274 of record MDKI01155773.1, on the reverse strand, counting down.
AATTTTAAAAAAAAAATCATATTTTTATATTTGCAAACAATTATTAAAATAATTTTTTTATTCTATAATTGGAACAGGCCGATATAACGTTGCGTGGATATATTGGTTGGAACTCAAGGATGGCTCTTAACATTTACGAGGAAATTTTCACAAAGGTACCTAAATCTGCTTTATGGAATATTGCATGTATCCTTCTTTTTCAATGATTTCTGTTGGGCCTTTTTCTTGCAAAAAATATAAACCAACTACGTTGTGAATTTTATCCAAATATAAACCCAAGAGTTTAGACCATATTAATGGCTAGTCGTTGTTCCTCAAGTTATTTATAATGTTTTTTTTTTTTTCTATCAAAAGAAAATAAATTTCTTTGGTATGAAAATTTAATTTTATTATTTGTTAATTCCGATGTAGGATGCGGAAATTCAGCCTGATCTTGTCATACTTTATTTTGGTGGGAATGATTCTTGCCATCCTGATGCTCCTAACAGCAGTCATGTCCCTCTTGAAGAATATGTTGAAAACATGAGGAAGATTGCACTTCATATTAAGGTAAATTTTGAAGATTGCACATCATAAGTTAGAAAAGATCCGAGTTCAATTCTGCTTAATTACTTTTTAATCACATATATAGACTCTCTCAAATATTTGTAAAATAAAATGTGCTAGTCGTGATTCAAACTTTTGACCTCCTAGAGCAAAATGAAAACCATAGCCAACGTGCTAAGAGGCAACTTATGTCAAGTGATGTCATTTTTTCCTACTTATACGTCTCATCATAATATTAATACATATATTTTAGTGAAGTTTTCGGACGAAACGATGTCACGAGACACAGTTTCATTAAACGTGCATCCGCCCCTGCTAACGTCATGACCCGTGTTTTACATTCATTATATAGCGTAAATATCGAGCGCATATAATTTTACCTTGTTATCATTATTTGATATCTTTTCTTAGCTATTACTCCTGCACTTTATGTGGTATTTTAACATAGACTCATCACGTTTATCACTTGCAGAGCCTTTCAGAAAAGACTCGTCTGATTATGCTAAGCGCTCCTCCGGTGAACGAGGAACAAATTATCCAACATTATGGGTAATTAATTAACCTTGATAGTCAAAGATGACATCTTGTTTAATTTTCATGTAATCTGTTAACAATGGTTTGAAACTATTCATTTCTCTTTATTTATTGGAATTCAGCGATAATCGAGGTAGAGATAATGAGACTTGTCGCATATACTCAGAAGCTGGCGTTAAATTAGCTCAAGAATTAGGTGTGAATGTTGTAGACCTTTGGTCGGTGCTTCAGGAACGCCCTGATTGGTTGACAACAGTCTTCTGGTAAGTTGAATTCTATTATTTTTAAGACCATAAATTTTAAAAGTCTTTCTTCTTTTAAACTTTATGCTGTCGAATTACGCAACAAAAGTTGAAACAATATTGTCATAATTCATTTTTAAACAAGGAAAGAGGGAAAGTTTATAAGAATTCATGAATAAATGAGGGCTTTTTTTTTGTGTGTGTGTGTGTAGGGATGGGATGCATTTAACAAAGGATGGAAGTGACATTTTGGTCAAGAAAATCTTGGAGATAGTGAAAGAGGCAGATTGGGAACCAAGCCTAAATTGGGAAAAAATGCCAGAAGAATTTTCTGATATTGGTCCTGTCGTGAACGTTGACTTTCTGAAGGAGCTTAAATAAAAGAGTGCTGATTACTTGTATCCCAAAAGCTTATAATTTTGGGTGCATATTAAAATATGCAAGAATAAGCCAAGTACTAGTCATTTCCCATTTTCCTGTTTGATGTTTTAAACTCTTTTCTAAAAGAGTAATAAATGTTCCAAAGGTATTAAGGCTTTGCCTTTGCCTGGAAGGGTTTGTTTTCTTGTAGACTGCTTTTGTGCTTGCTATGTATTATGGAAAGTTTATTATTATTCGAATATATTAATGATGCTGATATTCGCCCATTGTTGTTGAAAATACTATCGAGAGCTAAAATCCAAGTGCTCCGTTGCTGCCATAGTTATAAAGTAAATTTACATTTTTTGCCTATATCTTGCCAGTTCAAATTTCAAAAATGCTAAGAGCGTTGAATCAAACAGCAAAGGAAAGCCAAAATTCTAATACCTTAAATCCAAATTAAACACTTCATTTTAGGCATAATTCATCATCCTAGCAGGTGCATAACTCTCCTAGCTACATAAGAGGTAGTAGTAACTTAATCGCACGCTATAGTAAGTTATTTTCTTCATTTGTCCGTTATATATAAACAAACGTCCATCCCAATCAGGGGCGGATCTAGAGCATGAGACCGGGTTCATCGGAGCTTTTGTTCATACCTTATATATATATTAAGAAATTTATTAAATATCTATAATTATTATATTGTGAACCCATAAATTATTGTATATTAATTTAAGATCGTTGTAGAAACTCATTAACTATAAATCTAGGATCCGCCACTGTCCCAACTTGTTATTCATCATTTTATACGTATTAACTGAAGAGATTTTTAAATTGGGAAGGGAGCATATATAGGATGGCGAGGATAGAATGCTGGTGTAGTTTGAACAGTCACTAGTCAGATTTTGGATTGGCATGAAGCAAAAGCTGGTCTGTCATTGCTTGCCATAAAAGAGCTTAACATACAAATTGGTCCTACACTCTCCTTTCTCCATTTATAACTACTAAGGATGGTGAGATATCAAAAGAATGAAAACCACTTTCTCACCAACTTCAGCTTCTTCACTTCATTTATATTATCCCTAACGTGTCTTACTATATACACCAATCTCTCTGTGCGTGTATGTGTCTTTTTTTAACTATGGCAGCAATGGAGCACTTGGATATGTGGCTTTTTTTAAAACGGATAACAATAAATTTGTATGCAGTTTTAAGGATATGTGATTGATTCAACACAAGTAATCAAGAATGTTAGATAAACGAATTAAGAATGAGATAATAATCAAACCAGTTGTGACGCTGAATCCGAACAATAGTTTAGCCCTCGACCGGATCCTTGATTCGAAGCCAATTACGTGTGAAGCGCTATGATTAAAATAAGAACCTTTCAATAGCTAAAAAGCAGAGAAATAATTACGTATCGCCTTGATATGCGTGTTATAATGTGTATTGAATGAAAAAGCTTTCCCCTTTATATAGTAGGAGAGTTTCATCCCTAGTACAACTCTAAAAAAGGTAAAAAAAATCTCCTTTCTCGTCAATTACTAATATGCAACCGACGTCGGGCGAGATCCGCACCGTGATATCTGGTTGGGTGCGGATATCAAAGCTTTGTTAGTTGTGTGCAACCGTTTGTAGTGCCTTCCGAGGTTTAGGAGATCGCTCTAGTTTCAGGGAGTGTTGTCTTTCCAGGACAGATTGCGAACACTCAGTTCGGCCCCTGGTACGAGAAGTCCCTGGCTTCGATTCCGATCCCATGCAATAATGTCTTCGCTTCGTTTGATCCACCGGGGATTCGGGGTATATGTTACCTTCGATTTTACCCGTATACAAATAGTCCTCTCGTTTCCGAGAGAGTAGGTTTGCCGAAACAATGGGAGATGATAGAAGAACCATGATTTCTTCTTCCGCACATTTCATTCGAGATATAAGCCGAAATGTCCCATCAATTGTGTCGCTCTGACTTCGTACACGTATCGTTCCAACGGTTGGTCGCCTTCGAATGCGAAACGTCGCGAATTTCCCCCTATGAAAGCTTCCTCGCCCTTTACTTCCTTCATTTTCTGATCCTACTCTTTACCTTCGAATGCTACAAAGGCTTTCGTCTTTCTCAGATCTTCATACCTTGTTTCTTGAACCTTCATATCTTCATCTTCAACCTCCTATCTTTATACATTTTCTTGGATTTTCAACCCAGAACCTCATATCCTCACTTTCAAACTTCAAATCTTTATATATTTTCCGGATTCACGATGGCCAAGAATTTTATATCAGTTCCTCAGTAGGCTTCCTCTTCGTCTTCTCACCCGGCCATGACTGATAGATCTTTTGAAAGCTTTTCTCGTGTTTAAAATTCAAGTTGAAAATTATCTTGAACCTTGTTTGACTTTCCTTTTTCGTGTGCTTTTTATTTCTTTTTGTCCCAGTCATTTTTTTTTCAACTACCTCCCAATTTTCTATTTATCGTTTCATTATTTTTTGTATTTTTCTTTTCTTTTTTCTGTTATTTATATGTAGTCTCTAACAAGAACACTAAAAAAGAGACTCCGAAATTATAAAATTCTATAAAATAAACATTCCTCTTAATCTCAAATTTATAAGTTGTTTCTTCTTTCATATCCGAAAAATATTAGTCTTAATGGGAATTTTGACTGAGATCAAAAAAAATTTAATCTTTTTTATTATATAATAAAAATTTATGTTATTCTATAGTTATTAAATATAATTTATATCACTTTACTATTAAATTATGACAAAAATTTTGTAAGCATTGCTTAAAAAATACGAGATTTATAATTTTAATTTTTGAGAACTTGTAGTTTATTTAATTTTATACTTGTGGTGTATAATTTATCTATTGAAGATATTTTTAAAAAAAAAATTATTCTAATTGATGATTCCCTTATAGAAGATGTTATCTTATTTGTGTAAATTTATTTTAATATATAAAAAAAAGATGTAATTACTTGTGTTGTTATAATAAAGGTATGATTCCTTATTTAAAATGCTAATTACGTCTACTTTTTAATATCTGAGAAGTAATTTTTGTATTTGCAAATTAAAAATACCTATTAAGTTGACCCGAATAAACTCAAAAAAATCGAATAAACATTCCTAACAAATTTTATATTAGTCATTACAAGGTATACATTAAAAAAAATTATGACACTCGTCACCTTTAAATTCTAGATCCGCATCTGATTCTGATCCGATCCCATGTAATCATGCCTTCGCTTCGTTTGACCCACCACGTAATCGGGGTATACGTTACCCCGATTATACCCGTATACACATTTTCTTGCCCCTTGATCATTTGCAAATACAGATAACGTTTTGCTTAAAGTGTACACTCGGAGCGAAAATTGGAATGGAATAGAGAAGATTGAATTTTATTAAACATATGTTTAGTTAATATAACCTCGAGTATATGTTTGGTCTAATTAAGATAACAACCCCATGAATGATTTAACTTGATAAAAAAGCATATGTAGCATGAATTGATAAATGTTGAGATGTGACTAGAGGGTATAGAAATGTAATACAGTAACCCTAAATTACAACGATATGAATCTTTACTGCAAGCAAGTTCTCGCAATCATATATCGACGGTCTACTTTGCTTGGATGAAAACCCTAATAACTAGATATACTTTTAGAAGGTTTCTTGGACAAAAAATTGACACGTTTGCATGATTCACAGCGTAATTGGTTAAATTCGTTTTTAAACATATGTACTTACGTAGTCCGTACTACTTCTATTTAATACTCCTATCGTCCCAATTTGTAAGCGAGTTTCTCTTCGATCATGATTTTTGAATACTTTTAAATTATTAATTATTGTGACTTACCGTACTTTTTATGTAGTTTTTAAATATGTAAAAAGATAAAAAACAAAAACTTAAAGATTATGAGTTCAAATTCGCAATCAAAAATTGAAAACTTTGACTTTAGAAATCTGAACGGCATCACTAAGTTGGGAAATGGGCGTATGTAGAGTTTGACTGTCGGGCTTATCTGAACCCAGTATTTTTTATGCAAAGCATTAACATATGTATATACTTTATTAAAATTGCAACAAAAGATAGGTTTGAATCCGTAACTTTAAAAATATAATGAATTCAATCCTAAAAATCATGAAAATCGAACCCATATAATCGTGATTCTGGATCCGCCTAAGAGTTGGGACGAAGGGATTACTTTCAAAGATATTAGATAAAGGTAAAAAAAATGCACTAAAACCGTAGACGTCTAATGTCACAAAGAGGAAATTTAAAACAGCGCAAAAGAAACAACCACTTCATGCACATGCAGTAGCTATAGCATATATGGAAAATTTGTCAATATCATGCAAGGTTAACATCACGACAAAGGAAAGTTATTGAACTTCAGCAAAATATATAATTAAAATAGAGCTAGATTGTCTTTGACATCACTCTAAAGTTGTTTTCCAACCATAGTTGGTCAAATTTATAAAAAATTATGTGCAAATTCTGAACTTCTTCCTGATTTCTCTTCTTTAAAATACACTATATTTTCATCACCTAATCGACCAAGCACCCCATCGATCAATATTTCTCTCTATATATATATACATCAATCTTAGAGCAATATTTCATCCAAGTTTACTACAATATCTTAAGCTGATCTTCACCCTTCAATTTAATTTCAGGGAAGAGATCAGACAAAAAATTGATGGGGTTTTCTAGCACTTTTCCATCATTAGTTCCTATGGCAATGTTCTTTATTGCTTTTCTGGCACTATGTCTCATGCCTCAGCCTTCACAAGCTATCACCAGACACTATGAGTTCAATGTATGATATCAAAAGTCCATTAATGTGCATAATTTTTTGTTACTCTTGCTAACATATTTTCTTTTTTTTGAATCTTTAATGTAGATTACAATGGCAAATGTCACTAGATTGTGCCATACTAAGAGCATAGTGACAGTCAATGGAAAATTCCCAGGGCCTCGTATTGTCACAAGGGAGGGTGATCGTCTACTTATAAAAGTCAATAACCATGTTCCTAACAATATTTCCATTCATTGGTATAATATTTGATCCTTATTTTCGTACTACATTTGCGTCCTTTCTACATGGATCATTAAACTTAATTAAATACATTGTGACCTAATTAGTTTTATAATCTTTTTTACACTATAGTATATGGAACCGAAGTTTACCATTTAATTTCGACATCTTTAGCTATTTCAAAAGAAACATTAAAAAAAATATCAAACAGCTATGATATCCTAATTTCTTTAATTTTCTTTGCCCCTCTGAGCAGGCATGGAGTGAGACAACTTCGTAGTGGATGGGCAGATGGTCCTGCATATATAACACAATGCCCTATTCAAACAGGCCAAAGTTATGTATACAATTACACAATTGTTGGTCAAAGAGGGACTTTGTGGTGGCATGCCCATATTTCATGGCTAAGATCTACTCTTTATGGCCCTATAATTATCCTTCCTAAGAAAAATGAATCCTACCCTTTTCTCAAACCATTCAAGGAAATTCCAATCATCTTAGGTACTCAATTAAACATACATATAGAACATATCAAACTAATTTTTATGATCCAAATTTCTCCATACTACAATTATTATTCCTAACTAATATTCATTACAAAATTTTTTCTCTATGTTTAGGAGAATGGTTCAATGCTGATCCTGAAGCCATCATTAGCCAAGCTCTACAGACTGGTGGAGGTCCAAATGTCTCTGATGCTTACACCATCAATGGCCTTCCAGGACTTTTGTACAACTGCTCGGCAAAAGGTAATTTAACGTTTAATTATTTCGTTCAATCAATATATTTTTGTAATTTTTGCGGGTTAATTGTTACAAGCCATTCTCCTTCAGTAGGTTATCAATACATGCTTGTTATAGAAAGTTATCTGTAATTGAGTTTTTAGTAACATGTATGAATCTATAGTAGTCAAACTTTTAGTACTATTATTGTCCATTATTCTGACTTATGTTCTATGAATGGTTTGTGGCAGATACATTCAAACTAAAGGTTAAGCCAGGAAAAACATATCTTCTCCGTATGATCAATGCTGCACTAAACGATGAGCTTTTCTTCAGCATTGCAAATCATACACTCACAGTAGTTGATGCTGATGCAGTATATGTAAAACCTTTTGAGACTGATACAATACTTATAACACCAGGACAGACCAGCAATGTTCTTTTGAAAACCAAATCCGAATACCCTAGTGCCACTTTTCTCATGACTGCTAGACCTTATGTTACTGGCCAAGGCACTTTTGACAACTCCACTGTTGCTGGAATTCTTGAATATGAATCCCCAATTCCTCATTCAATTACCAAATTAATCAAGAAACTTCCTTTGTTCAAGCCTACTTTACCTCCTCTAAATGACACCTCTTTTGCCACCAATTTTAGTAAGAAACTCCGTAGTTTAGCAAATTCTCAATTTCCTGCTAAGGTCCCTCAAAGTGTTGACAAGCATTTCTTTTTCACAGTAGGCCTTGGCACAACTCCTTGTGACAAAAATCAAACTTGTCAAGGTCCTACTAATACAACCAAATTTGCAGCGTCGATTAATAATATATCATTTGTACAACCTACAACTGCATTACTCCAATCTCATTTCATGGGTCAATCAAATAGTGTTTATAGCCCTTATTTTCCTATTAATCCTTTGAATTGGTTCAATTATACCGGGAATCCTCCAAATAACACAATGGTTAACAATGGTACTAAAGTTTTGGTACTTCCTTTTAACACTAGTGTTGAGTTAATCATGCAAGATACAAGCATTCTTGGTGCTGAAAGTCATCCACTTCATCTTCATGGCTTCAATTTCTTTGTTGTTGGTCAAGGTTTTGGTAACTTTGACCCTAATAAGGATCCTGCTAACTTCAATCTCATTGACCCTGTTGAGAGGAACACTGTAGGTGTGCCATCTGGTGGTTGGGTCGCTATTCGATTTTTAGCTGATAATCCAGGTTGGTGGAATAAATCACAAGTGATTTTTATACTAAATTTTCATTTTCATACTATTTTGTTGAAGTTAATTGTTTTAATTAAGACTCAAGAATTTGTACATTTGAATGTAGGTGTTTGGTTCATGCATTGTCATTTGGAAGTTCATACAAGTTGGGGGCTGAAGATGGCATGGCTTGTCTTAGATGGAAAACTTCCAAACCAGAAACTCCTTCCTCCTCCATCTGATCTCCCACAGTGCTGATTTCTTGGTTTTTATTTGCAGAATTAACCGTCTAAGTCTCAAACTTTTGCACTTTTATTTCTCTTGAGTGTGTTCACTTTAACATTCATTTTTTTTCTTGTAACTGACTGGCCTTTTCATGCCATGGTCTAAGGAGAGGATGAAGGATTGACTCTGTTTTGTAATTTTTTTAACGGCTATTGTGTTTTATATGCAAGTGAAAATAAATGGTTTCTTGTCCAACTCATTCATTATTGATCTTAGATTCTTGTCCTGATTTCTGGGGCATGGATGTTTGGCTAAATAACATTTAGCAATTCTTCTATGGGGCAAGATTCAAACATTTCAACAAATTAATTCATACTTTTATGTGCTAATCTTATCTATGTTCTTCCACATGAAAGTTTGTTTTCAACATTTTAGAGAAGTTTTTCAACTGTTATATGAACTGAGATTTTTCAAATTTGTTGTAAAACTTGAAAAACGTTTTTAAATGGTGTTTGGTTGAAAAAAATTTCCAGATGAATTTTTTCACTAGTATATTAAACAAACACCAAGGAAACAAAATTAACTTTGAGCTTCCATTTGTAAAAATAGCATGGGCTAGCCATTTTTCGGATTGATAATTGAAAAATAGCCAGCGTTTGCAAAGTCACTGAAAAATAACAACTATTTTGCTGCAACACGGGAAGTTCCAACATAATATAATGAAGATTGGTGCACATGTGTATGAATAATACGCTGGAACTCCAGAGCACGAAAAGTTCCAGCATAACATACTGGAGATTGGAGCACATGTGTATGAACTTCCAACATATTATGCTGGAACTCCGGTACACAGAAAGTTCCAGCATAATATACTGGAGATTGGAGCACATGTGTATGAACTTCCAGCATATTATGATGGAGTTCCAGTATATTTATGCTAGAATATTTTCCGAATTTTGAATGATGTTTTTGTTCAGATTTATCTTTACATGAAAAGTGACTAAAATTCTATTACATTATGACTATTTTTTAATTACCACTTGTAAATCTGGCTATTTTTTACTTTGTTGTCAAAATAGCCTCCGCTATTTATTAAGCAAGCCAAATAATATATAGAACATTCCGATAGAAGTTTGTGTTCTTGCACCTTTCATGTAAATAAGTTGACTATATGAGAGCTAAGTTATATTTATATGATAGGATTTGCAACTAATTTAAATATGCATATACTTTAAAATCTACCATGTTATCATAGTTGTGCACAGTTTAATAAAATAAGTAACTTGAGCTAAGGTCTACCTGGTAGAATTTACCAAATAAACTATAGTAATATGATCAATATGATTAAAAATTCTATCTTTTATCATAATTGTCTAACTTTAAATGAGGAATTATTGTTGAAATATGACAATCTAATAGTATTCTCAACCAAATGAACTGCAGCGATATGAATAATATAGTTAAAGTTCTACCTTTTTGTCATAATCCTTTATAACTTTAAGTGAGTTGTCATTCGTGAAACATGAGTTTATAGCTATCCAATAAGATAGCTAGGTTAAATAAAGCATAGAATCCTATCATTTTGTCATACTGACATGTTTTTTACTCTTGTGCTTGTAGTTTTAAACTTGTGACTACGTGGTAGATTGTGTGTGTTATATGAACCACGGTGAATACAACATGAAATCCTAACATTTATCATAACTTGTGGATGACGCAGTTCACCGATCTTGGTTGGTCTTGTCGGCATCTTGTTGCTCAACCTTACTGTATTTTAGTCCAGATTGTTTCACTAAATGCACGTCCATACATATTGGCACTATTCCGACAATATTGTCAATTCCCGGGGTAAAATTTAAAAATAGTCATATTTATAAGTGATAAATAAAAAATAGTCACAATTCCAAAAGTAATTGAAATTTAACCACTTTTATGTAAAGATAAATTTGAACGAAAACACTATTCAAAGTTCGGAAAATATTCCAGTATAATATAGTGGAATTTCAAATTTTTTACATGTGAAGTTCCAGCATAATATACTGAAGTTCCAGCATAATATACTGGAAGTTCATATACATGTGCTCCAATCTCCAGTATATTATGCTGGAACTTTTCGTGTGTTGGAGTTCCAGCATAATATGATAGAAGTTCACACATAAGTGCACCATTCTCCAGTATATTATGCTGGAACTTTCTGTGTTGCAGTAAAATGTGACTATTTCTCAATGACTTTACAAACGCTGACTATTTTTCAATTACCAGTCCGAAAACTGGCTAGTCCGTGCTATTTTCACCAATTCCCGGGACAAAATTTCAAGACTATTGGGCCCAAAAAGTTCCTTTTGTGTCAATCTACCGGTAGTCCACTCTTAAACACACAACCACTGGGCCAAAATCGCAATTTATTCAAGGGATAAGTTCACAAATACCTACCCAACACAAACAATTTACCCGCTTCTACCCAAACCAAAGTATTTACCCGGTCTACCTATTTCATGGACCATAGAATGCTTATTGGTGATCAACATTCATTTGATCATTTTCTTTATTTAATTTTCCTTTTGTTATATAATTAAGAAAACAAATAACGTATTTTTTCCCCTTATTTGTTTTATTCTTTTTCTTTTTCTCCATATCAATTATCAAAAAAATAATCTATATAGTATATATTATTTAGCTTTTTTTTAAATATATGTGTTGCTGAAAATATTTCTAGCACATAGGATCCAAAATTATATATCTTTATAATAAGATGGTATATTAGTATAATAAAATGGCATATTAGTATTTAATGTTATTATAAAATACTTGTCATAGTAGTTTATCAAAACTTCATATAAATATACCAAATAGGTATATTACTATTTCATTTTTTCTAACACCTACTTCTTATGCAATATTTCTTATTTTTATGGAACTCCATCAAAAATTCATTTAAGAAAATATTTGCAATGACCTAGTTGAAAAAAGTCTAAAAACTAAAAAAAAAGACTTAATTATTACGGTATACTGTTTTATTATATTGTATATTATAACAGTATAATGTTACTATAACCATGACTTTAGCTTTACATAATAGCACCTAGATGATTCAACAAATAGTAGTCAAAGTATACTATTTTGGTATATTGTATACTATTATAACATATTGTTACAGTATATTGCATATTATTATAATATATCATTATAGTATATTGTATACTATAACAGTATATTGTTGCAGTTAGCTATATACTCCGACAGTATATTATATACCATAGCGGTATACTGTTGGGTAACTGTGTTTTTCGATTATTAAAGTATATCGTTGCAATATAGCCATGTACTCTTATAATATATTTATATACCGTAGCGGTATATTATTGGATTAACTGTATTTTTCTTCGATCTTTCAGCTGATAAATTCGATCTCAATCACCTCAGATCAACTCCAAATGAGATCAAATTTCAGTATGAACTTCCAAAAAGCACTATAAACAATACTTAATAACACCCACTTTGAATCAAACAAAAAATCTTCAAAATAAAATTCTTAAATTCAAGAGTTTCAAGCCCAACAATGGTGGATATTCAAATACACACAACATTCAGATCTGGGGAGCTTAATATATAACCACAACAATACATAGGTTCAGAAAAATAAATAAATACACAAAATAAGAATATACTAATATAGAAATAGGATTCTGGAGTGAAACACATGTAAAATAATAAGAAAACTTGTCTTTTGAAATTTATATAAAAAATTCTAAAAACAAAATAAGGTAAATGCAAGGGTATGTATTGAATTTTCATCATTCACTAAAAATACTAATCTATAGGTGTTTTTTGAAAGGGGAAAGGAACGTCTGAGGTGTGGGACTCTACTTTTCTAGAGAAATTAAAAAGGGAAAGGGGGTTGGGTGCGGGTAAATAGTTTAGGCCATATAGATAGAAAAAGTAAATTCTTTGGGCTTAGGTATGAAAGGGTAAATAGTTTGAGCTTAATGGGTATAAAGTGAGATTTTCTCTTTACTCAATTTGTCTGGGTTGGGCTGGTGGGCCCAGACCTTGGAATTATTGGGCATCATGGCTAAGTAGCCAGCCCAACCCATTTGCTGTAATAATGGACGGTTGGCAAAAATTAAAATTTGTTACCCCCCCCCCCTCCCCAAATCTTACCATTAGAGTCTGCCAACTGAAAATTCTCATGATGGAAAATTACGCGTTGAAGCTACAACAAGATGTAACTAAAATTTGCTACGAAATTCGTCGTTAATTTATCGATAAATCGTTCGTAGCTAGTAGAATTTCCTGATAATACGTCGCTAATTCGTCACTAAATAATATTAGCTACGAATTTTTCTGTTTAGCTACTGAATTTGTCCTTTAGTTTATACTTTTATAGCAGTGAAATGTGTTATGTAGGTCATCTTTGCCTTTCTAGTCTTTATGTTATTTTAACATATGGTACATATTTCATTTTTAGATGTCCAACTTAAAAGTATAAGAGCGGGGTGAATTGTAGTCAATTAAAAATTAATTGACTAGATGTAGCTTTAGTTGACTGGATTCCACGCAGTTAACAGTATAAAAGGAAATAAACCAAGCAAACTGAAACAAAGCAAGACACAATAGTTTTATACTGGCTCGGTACCGGTGAGGTACTTACGTTCAGTTCCCTTGGATCACAAGGGTTCTCTTAGATCTTCAATAACTAGATTACAATGGTGATGGTTTTGGTTCATTCACCGTCCAATGATATTCAACAACAATAGCTTTTGACACAACTCTCTTTGTGTTCTATCTCTTTGAAATTCGGCTTAAAGTATGCATATGTTTATATATATTGCATCGCATTGTGCTCATGTCTCGTAGATTTTGAATGTATAATATAATTATTTGTGTTAATTTGTGGTATTTCTATGTGTAGGGATCATTCGGATGCAAGTTGGATGAAATGTGAGCAAAAGAAGTTGGTTCAGGACCAAAAGACAAAAGAAGGACTTTGCTCGTTCACTCTCGCGTGCACACGAGAGAGTGAACGAGCTAACCTAAAAAGGTTATTTCGAATTGGGCTTGTATTATTCACCCCATGCTAACCCTATCCCATATAAATAGTCTTTAGACACCACTTTGAAGGAGGGGGGGGGGGAGGAGGGGAGAACGTGACTTTTGTGAGGGAGGAACACATTACACGCTTGGAGGAGGCTTCTAACTAGTTTTTCTTCTCTTCTCTTCTCTTAATTTTCATAGCTTATTCATTCTAGAGTTTTGGGTGCTACATGAACATTGTAGTTTGAAACTTTAATTGTTCTTATTATTTTGTCATATTGGTTTATTTATTCAATCTTGCACTTAATTATTTGATTTCTTGATCACCAATTGAATACTATCCACGAATCTAGGATTGAACTCGTGAGAGAGAATTCTAGATTGCATATAAGATTGAGTAGAGCAAGATCTTAACTCTGAGTGGGGGGCGGATTTGTGGTTAGGATAGGAATATACCTAATCGCCTTGCTTGGTTACTAGACAGGAATTATTAATGCGTTCTTGTCAATTCTAATTCCATAGGAATATAGGCGTTGGATTATCTTGAATAGGCGAGTAGTACTTCGGGAGAAGGCTAAGAGCAATATTAACCCTGTCAACCAATAAACAAGATAAATTAATTAGACTATTTAAGTGAAAATCTCAACAAGATTCTTCGCTAACCCATAGCTCTAGAATATTTTATCCCATTGAGTTCGTGTCTAAATTCGCCAATTCGTTTCCTTTGTTTCTTAGTTTACTGCTCCAAATTATCTTTAGTTAAATATTCATACTTTAGGATTCGCTTGAATATATTAATTATTTGGGTTTTATTTAGTTGATTGTTAATCACAAGTCCCTGTGGGTACGGTATCTGGAATTACAATCCTATATTACTTGTCGACCACGTATACTTGCGTGTGCGTTTAGGAGCAACACTCTTCCTATTTTTATGACAATTGTAAATTGAGGAATACAGTGTTTGTACTAAGAACTAGAAAGGTTTAGAAGACAGATTGTGTAGTTACGTTCCTTCTAATGACCTTCTGCTTCTTCCTTTATAGATCGAGCAATTTCAGGAATCCTTTTCCTTTTGTGAGGCATGTAATTCTAAGAGATAGACCCAAGGGTTTCCTCATGAATCTAGCTTGAGCTGGAGGTTAGATTCATTTCTCGCTCCTTAAGGATTGTTTTCTTAATTTGAGATACTCCAGGCTGATCTTGGTTGATTGTTTCAATCATGGCGAATTGCTGATATCTTCCTTGGTTTGGGCTTCTATAGAATCTTGGTGGTTGTTTTGCTTGTCCGAGATTTGCTGCAGTTTGATGTTCGAGATTTGCTTCAGTTAGAAGGATTAAAAGTCTTGATTGATTTATTTTCCATGTAAGACAATGGTTCAAGATACATAGTCGTTGAGTGGATCTTCATTCCTTTTAGTAAGTTGTTGTTCACTGGAATGGAATCTGCATATACAAAATAACATTAAAGATTTCTTTAGATTATTGATCATTATTAAAACTCTAAACCTAACAATCTACCTCTTTTTAATGATGACAATAATCTAAAAAGAGTTTGACAAATTTATGAAAATTTCCTTTTCTTTTCAAGTGCGTTGCTTCCTCTAACTGGTGATGTTCCCCCTATCTAGTACTTCCCCTATCTTTAAGCAGGTTGTTGTTGATAGCATATTGACCCTGCACACCTACAATATGAACTCTTTTTCTTTTCTTTCTCCCCCTTTGACATCAACCAAAAAGGGCAAAAGAAACTATTTACAGAAATATTACTAACTAAGCAGGCATAAAATTTATGCAGCTAAGCAGTTTTAGTGAGCATAGTCGACTAGTGCTAACCCTAGGCACAACCAAAAGAAATAGTTTTTAACTACCACAAAACAAAAATAAAAAAAGATTGTTTTTAAGCATCTCTAAACATTCAGTTCCTTCCGAGGAAATATTTCAGGGTGTTGATCACTTTGGTGCAGAAGCTTTCATAAGAGGCATCAATGTCTTTGGTGACTTTGGTCAGCTTCTCAGTGATGTCTTGTATGGCCCTGATTCCTTGCCGCTTTGTATCTTGAAGAGTGATCCAAAATCTGGCCACGTCTGCCCTGGTTTCCTTGGATACTTCTCTGATCTTGTCCACCTGTTCCTGCATAGAGATTAGTAATTCCTTGATCCCGGCAATGTTCTGTTGTATCACCATTAGCTGGTCTGGAGAAGAGGATATATTGGCTTCAGATTTGAGTCCCCCATTATTCTGAGAAGGGATGACCTCTGGTGCTTTGTCCTTTTTGATCCAAGTCCCATCAACCAAGGTATAACCCCATCATGGCGAAAGTTGTCTTATCATAAGTGATGGAGATAGTCTTTGGAGCATAGAGAGACAGATCCACTTTCATGAATTTTAGAATGTGAGAGACTAGTAAACCATATGGCAGGCTGCTCGCAGAGGAGGAAACATCCCTGAGGCTTTCAAGAATGTATTGACGCACCCAAGTAAACTAGTTTATAGCTTTACCATTTACCAAACAGTACAGAATAAAGACATCTTTGAGAGATAAAGTAAACAGAGAACCAGTACGGGATAACAGAGTGGTTGTAATAATATGGGCTAGAACACGATGCTCAAATTTCAAGTTCTTAGGGCCTATATCAGGGGTTTTCAGACAAAACACTTTTGGCCTTATCAAAATATACTTCAAAATTATCTGGCCAGGAATATTGCATAAAAACTTGTAACCAACGAACTTTGTGGCAAAGATTTTTACTGATATGGGTCAAGGATAATACGAGTTCCTAAAACCATGGTTTCCAGATCGTCTTTGTCATTCACAAAAATATTTGCATAAAACATTTGCACAGGTTCTTCATAGACAGTATCACCAATAGCTTCAAATAGAGAGACAAGTTTCTGAGTTTTAAACTTACAGTGCGACCAAAAGCAATTGATTTTCCCTTGAAGACCACAAACCTAGCCTTCTCCTCAGGACAGTAGAAAATCATCTTGTCTTCAGAGTCAAACTCCACATTTTTAGTTTTTCCCTTTTTCTGAGAGGATTGTTTCGGAATAAACTCCATTGGTCGTTTTCCCGCCCTCTTTTGAGATATGAGAATTTCTTCTAGAAAGCCACCCGAATATTCTTCAGTAAGTAAGTGATCTGTGCTTTCAGAGGATTCGATATCGACAGGATCATCTTTGGTTTTCTTGAATCAGTGACTTCTTTTGGGAATAGAGGAGGAGGGAGAGGGTTTTGCTTTAGCCATGAAAAGAGGGAAACAGAGAGAAATAAGTCGGTTACTGAGAGAGTGGGAGATATAACCGAGGAAGAAGGGTTAAAAAAGGCTTTAGAAGGGACGCCTCGATTACAACAGGGACGTATGAAAGGCAACTAAAAAGTTACCTTCTGCAAAACCAAGCCGTATAATTAATGAATGACAAGATTACTCAAGTACTAAAAGATTATTTGGCAAAAAATCAACATATATGGAATTAAATAAAAGTATTTATAGAAGACAATAAACACGGTTATAAGGGAATTGTACAAATACCAATTCTATTCTGAAGGAAACAAAATCTTTCCTCAAGCAAAGGTTTTGTAAAAATATCCGCTAACTAATTTTCAGTATTAACAAATTCTAACACAATATCTCCTTTAGCAACATGATCACGTATAAAATGATGCTTGATTTCAATATGCTTAGGTCTAGAATGATGCACAGAGTTCTTCGATAAACAAATTGCACTAGTATTGTCACACATAATAGGAACATATTTAAGACATAAATCATAGTCTAACAATTGATGCATAATCCATTGAACTTATGTGCAATAGTTGCCTACTGCCAAATACTCTGCCTCTGTGGTGGATATATCCACACAAATTTATTTCTTGTTGTACTAGGATATGAGGGAATTTTCAAGTAATTGGCATGTTCCACTTATGCTTTTTCTATCAAGTTTATCTCCTGCAAAATCTGCATCTGAAAAACCTTTGAGATCAAAATGTTCAACACTTTCATACCATATACCATAGTCAACTGTTCCTATCAAATATCCGATGATACGTTTAACAACAGATGAGAATCTTTGGGAGATGACTGATATCTAGCACATATACAAATACTGAACATAATATTTGGTCGACTAGCAGTGAGATAGTGTAATGAACCGACCGTACCTCGATATATTGTTTCATCAACACTCTTACCATTTTTGTCTTCATCCAAAGTATGTATGGACTCATAAGAGTTCCTATGGCTTTTTCATTGGACATAACAAACTTAGGGTATCCTAGGTTTTGAAAAGGATTACGATCTAAGCATACAAAAGGGTATCCTAGGTTTATATGGATCACATCAGTACAATACCCGGTAATCACTCTTCAAAGATGGGATACACATGGTATTAGCACACTGGTCATCATATCCATATTCTACCCTTTTACCACCCCGTGAAAGTAACTAAATCGAGTGTTGGTCTCGACCTCTATTGCATGTTGTTACCCGTCCCTTCCTATTAGTCCCGGAGGAATTTAGGACTTCTATCTTATAAGGGATGTTCTAGGTAGACCCTCAGGTTTGAAGGAAAAACACTAAGGCGACAGATAAGAACATGTAGGACTGCAATTAGGGGGAAACACAGAAAAGTAGAGAAAAGTCACAAGTATACCTCCACAAGTAATGCAAATAGGTAGCACGACTCATACACAGTTAAGGTCTTTTGAGTCAGATCCTAAAATATGGTATCTAAATGATAATAACAAAGACATATTTATTGCATAACTCACAGAGGAAGTCTTAATCAGTTTTACTTACTGATTTTATCCTGTTGATAATTAAGCAGCATACATAAATAGACATATTTCCAGTTTTAACAACTTTAATTACCTAAGGCTTGCCTAGGTGTAGGACGATGCTCAGTAATTACCTAGATTATTAAAGAAACTGTTTGAGTTGTTTTGCCTAAACATGTTGTACTTAGGTGTTGCATCAAATGCAGAATTATCACCAGTTGTTTAGAGACATGGTAAAACAATTTTAGGTCCTTTTTCATGCATTGGTAATTAGGCGAGGAATGAGTCCTAAAACATGATATCTAGTGCACAGGTAGGGATGCAGAATGATGCATATACAGAATCCTAAGCAGGATTTCTAAATGCACAATAATTACAACATTAAGCATGATTTCAGAAGATGCAAGAGTGGCTGTTTATTTTAGTGTTGTTTACTCTAAACGTGATCTCTAAGTGTACATGGAAGCATAGAGCATGATTGCAAAGTACTGGTTATTAACACATTTTAACGCAGGATTCTCTAAGTGATATGACAGTGAGATGGACATGCTGAAAACAGTAAGTATAAGTCCTAGGGAACATGATCTCTAATGCATGAAATGAGTCCTAAGCATGGTCTCTATTGCGCAAGTAGGAATATAAACCTAATAACATGTTTTCTACCCTTTTAATAGCTAAAGCATACATAATCACCCCTTCCCTTTCCACTATCCATCCCCAGAGTAGTTTACAAGTAGTTATTACAGGCCATTTACATAAATTACATAATTGAAATAAGAAAAATGAGTTATGCTATAGGGAGCTTACTGATAGGCCACAAAATCCCCAGAATGCCTCAAATGCCATTAGTTCACAGCCTTTCATATAATCCAGGTGTGTCAGAGTTCCCTAAGGATCTCAAAGGATCCCGGGCAGTGCTCACACCCAGATTTCATAGCCAAGATAGAGTAAGTGCAGTGTGGAAAGGCCAGCTCTTGTGTGTCAAAGTTCAGAGGGAGCTCAAGGGTTCCAAGGCAATGCTCACACAAGCGGGCATAACCTAATGTCTAAGAGTATAGTGGAAGTGCTTGGCATAGTTTTGAAAGAGTTGAGTTGGAAAACAGTTTAAAAATGAGTAGTTTGAAATAAGTTTTGGAGAACAGAAGATTTTTCTTTTAGTGAAAAACAGTTTGAAAGGGAAGAGGGTAAGGCAATCAACAAGAGAACCACATCAGCATGCATAGTGCAAGGAAGCAGTCATAAACAGGGAAAGGGGGAATTAGGGACAACTAGTTCATATGTGAAAGCATATCAGCACACAAGTTAACACCAGAGAAGTACTACAGAACTTAAACAGTCATAGCAATAGTCTATCACAAAGTGTTCATGCCAGGAGCTTAACAACATTAGATTAAGGAGTGCTAAACAGAGTTACACATTAGGTCCAGGGGAAGGGTTCAGGATTACATAGTAACTAGGGGTCATGAGTACATGCTTATAGTGTTAGGAATCAGGGGTAAGGCAGAATTGTAGTGGAAACATGTAAGAGAGAGAGCAATAGACATGTTGAACTAGGGGGAAAGGGGAATCACATAGACAGAACATGCATGCTAATTGCATAGGAAACAACAGAACAACAAGTAGAAACATAAGAGAAACAAAAGGACTCGTAAGACAAACAGAAACATATTATTTTAGATGCTGTAAACTTAAACTGAAAACATACCAGTTGAACGAAAGAATGAGTGCAAAGTGGAGAGCAATAAAGTGAAGAGAAGTAGAGCAATAGAACAGTATAATCACTCTGTCTTGGCTTTCAGCCGAGTGAGTAGCAAGTAAACAACAAGAGAAACAAGAGAGTATGTGTGTGTAAGAGAGTTTAGAACAATGCCTTGTTCATCTCTGTGTTAGTGAAAGACTAGAGTTTTTATTGTTGAAAAACGGGTAGTAAAATAAGGTAAGAATCATAGTAGCATGGAAATTAAGGAATTCAGAATCAATCCATCAGAAAATCACGATAAGTACTCCCTTAAGTTAAGAGATTTTAATTCAAACGGTAAGAACCAGTAGCATATAAGGCAAGAAAATCAGCACATGACTAATAAGGAAAGAATCAAAGTTCATTAAGCACAGGATAGTTAATTAGGACTAGATTCAGAAAACCCCAATTAAGGGATAATTCAGTAAAATAAAGTACTCCAACAAATAAGGTAATGGAATCAATTAATTTAAACAGGCGAGTAGAATTCTAGGGTTTTAAAAGAATCCTCTCAATCAGACCATCAAATAAGGAAATCAGAATCAGTCAAGAGAGAGTCATGATTCCATACCTCAACATATATATAGAGAAGGACAAACAGTCATAGAAAACAAGAAAGTTCAACATTATTTGACGGAAAGAGGCAAGAGATGAACAAGTCCATATGAATACAATCACACAAGTAAGCCGAAGACTCAATAAACATAAGTATGGTAACCACAGAAACTTAACAAGAATCGAGTAGTCATGCTAACACATAGAACCAAAACAAAGAAGACCTAAAACTTAGGGCTTTTAACAGAGGCGAGTTGAAAAAGGAGTAAGAACATATAATCATTTGAGATATGCAAGGAAAAGGTTTAATCATAAAGAAAAGTCAGTTTAAACAAGTGTAAAAGAAAATTCCGAGAAACCCTAACTTTAAAGAAAGTAAACGGCTTAAAGCCGATGATTTTTAAAGAGAGGTTTGAGAATCAGTGTAGAACATAGAAAGAAACATACTTGAATCATAAAAAAATAGCACGGATCTAAGAGATTAAACAAAAGTTAGGGTTTCAACGGAAACCCAAATAGAAACGGAAGAACCTGTTGTAAACCTCAAGGATCGTAACAAATATGGTGTGATTTTGCCCAAAATCATACCGGAGAAGCTATGAACAACCAAAATAGAAACCCTAGGCATAATTCGGCATGGCCCAGGCCCTTGAAGTCCTCATAGATGATGAGCAAGGTGAGGGGGGAACCATTGGAGGCTTGGGGTTGAAATGTGGTCGCTAAAGATGGCCGGAGAGGGAGGCGGCGGTTTAGGTGGCTAGGTTTAGGTTGAGAGAAGAGAAGAGACGAGAGCATATGAAGGCGGCGGGCATTTGGGAATGAATCAGGGTTAGGGGTCTTTAGGAATTAAAAAAGGAAAGGGTTTATTTGGACCGTTGATCTGGGAGATCAACGACCAGGATTAGACCGGGTAAATAGGTTCCGAGTTTGGGTAGGAGTTTTAGGATTTGGGTCGGGTAATTGGGTAGGAAATTGATTTAGGAATGGCTCAATTTGGGCTATAATTGAAAGCCAAATTTGGTTATGATTAAAATAGCCAATTTCCCTATTTTAATTAATAAAATAATAAATAGTTTTCTAAAAACAAATTCTCTAAGAAAAAATGATTAAAAATGTATAATTATCATTTTAAAAATATAGAGGCCAATTTTACACGTATAAGACATAATTATATATTAAAATGGGCTAATATTGCAATTATATGCAATTTAGCTTGAAAAATACCAAATATAATTATAAAAATGCATAAATTATATATATATATATATATATATATATATATATATATATATATATATATATA
>ML302122.1:0-56048 GCA_005239505.1 Nicotiana paniculata | reverse complement strand
AAAAACTAAGTAGAATCCTCCGTCAAGAGTGTGCCTCTGTCAAAAGTCTCCAAACGAATTCCCTCTGCATGAAGCCCCTCAATGTGATGTTTTTGGGTCTATTTATATGTTTAGAATGAACCCTAAACATCTCAAAGACTTCTATTCTAACTTGGAAACACTTAAAACCCGTCTAAACTCGGTTTCTAGCTGTCCCAGGGCCCAGGCGTTTCAGCTCTAAAGCCTGGGTAAAGCCAGGCTGGGCCAGGCGTTACAGCCCTAAGGCCTGGGTAACGCCTGGTCCCCCCAGGCGTTATGGGTCTAACGCCTGGGTAACGCCAGGCTGCCCCAGGCTGTTTGGCTTGGCGCCTGGCGATCCCCCGGGTGTCCCCTCTCGCGTATTCTTTGACGTATTTGCATCCGTTTAGCCCCGTTTCCATTTCCAATTCACCTACACATAAAATAAACCCTATTAGGCACATATGACGTGTATTTTATCATTAAAACTCATAAAATGCGAGGTATATAATGCATAAAATCACGAATTCTAGCCACACATCACCATTTCACAAGGAATAAGCACAACAAAGAATACTAGGCATAATAAGGACAGCTCACAAGGAAGAAAAATAACGTATAAGAGTCGTATCCAAATGCACTATTCAACAACAAGAAAACTCACACGAATCCGATAACTCCATATAAGGACAAGTCAACTAAGGTATAGAATATCTAAACTTCTTTAAGGTTGAGTAGTTACGAGTATATTCAACAATTTTACTTAAGGACAAGCAGTAGGAGAATAATCATAATTTCAGTTAATACCAAAACAATTATAGGATGAGATGAAGATAAATATAATTTGAGATAAGCAGTTAAGAGTACCTAGCGTAAAAGAAGTAAAATCTTTAGATAAGTCAATTAGGAATCAAATAGGCAAGAGGAGTAAATCCAAAAGTAAGAAATCTTACATTTAAGCAAGTAAAGATGAAACTAGATATTAGGAATTTCAAATGTCAAGAACAGTTCATACTCAACGAATATAAGGACCTAAGATTCCTAAAGGGCCAACTTTCCACAAATAAGTTCGAGCACGCACTCGTCACCTCACGTACACAGACTACAATCAACATAGAAGACTCAAATCCTAAGGGGTAATTCCCCCACACAAGGTTAGGCAAGATACTTACCTCGACGGCGACAACCCGATACTCTAAAATGACTTCTTGGAAGAAAAGACCTCCGAACGGCTCATAATCAACTAAAACAACTAAAAAGTACACATAAATCGTATAAGGAAACATTTCGAATAATAAAGTTTCAATCTTTACAAAAATTATAAAAGTCGACCCTTGGGCCCGCACCTCGGAACCGGTCAAATTTTAAAAAATTCGAATACTCCTTTCGATACGAGTTCAACCATACAAAATTTATCGAATTCCGATATTATTTGATCCCTCAAATCACGATTTTTTGTTTTAGAAGTTTTCTTTCAAAACCAACATTTTCTCAACTCAAAACATAAATTAAATGATGAAAATAAGGATAAAATCATGAAATATATTTAATTCTAGTTGAAGAACACTTACCCAATCTGATTGTGTGAAAACCCTCAAAATCGCCAAGAACCGAGCTCTAGAAGTCAAAATGTGATAAAATGGTGAAGCCTTCGATTTTGAAGATATAAACTGCCTGCTCAGGTATTTTGTTCAATGCGATCGCGGACGAGAAGATGCAATTGTATAGAAGGAAAAAGGCCACTAGTCAATTTTTACTACGCGATCGCGGGAAACTATATGCGATCGCATAGAGGAAAAATGTTACTGGCCAAAAAAAGGTTCTATGCGATCGCGAAGGAACTTATGCGATCGTATATAAGAAATTATTTGCTGCCAAACGCTGCACTATGCGATCGCGAAGCATGGGATGCGCTCGCATTGAAGGAAAACTGGGGCGATCAAGAGCAACACTATGCGATCGCGACTACTGCTATACGATCGCATAGAAGGAAACCAGAAGACAGGTTCAGCAGTGCAAAATGAGGGAAAGTTGACCCGAAGCCCATCCGAAACACACTCGAGACCCCGTCCAAACACACAAACAAGTCATATAACCTAACACGGACTCGCTCGAGGTTTCAAATCACATAAAACAACACCAAAACGACAAATCAAACTTATAAATTTTCAAATCTTCAATTATCAAAACTCGTGCAGAAACCTATCAATTCAACCCGGAATGACGCTAAATTTTGCAGACAAGTCACAAATAACACAATGGACCTACATCCATTCCCTGAATTCCATTCCGAGCCCAATATCAAAATTTTACCTATCGACCGAAATCGCCGAAATTCTAACTTTCGCCGAATTACCACAAATTACTCTACAGACCTCCAAAACCAATTCCGGACGCGCGCCTAAGTCCAAAAATCATCATACGAAGCTGTTGACATCAACCAAAACTCATTCTGAGGCCGTTTACTCAAAAGTCAAACCTCCGGTCAACTTCCATCACTTAAGCTTCAAAAATAGATATTTTCCTTCCAATTCGACTCCGGATTATCCAGTAACTGAATCCAACCACGCACGCAGGTCGATATATACAAAGTGGAACTATTCAAGACCTTATTCCACCGAACGGAGCTTAATTTCTCAAAACGACGGGTCGGGTCGTTACACTCTCATATCATGGCACGACATTACCCTTCGTGCTTTTAAAATCACAATATCGGCACGGCATCACCTTTCGTGCATTAAAATTCACTCAAAATCTCACGCACGACATCACCCTTCGTGCTTTTACACCCTTCCTCACCCAAACACATCAAGTGACAGTAATCCAACAAGGAAAAATAACGGAGTAAACAGATATAACACCATAATGTCCTGGCAAGGGAATCAACAGTGGAATTAATACCATCCCGGTAAGGGAAAACAACTATATCCAATCTCACTTAGTACATAACTTCACATAAAAATCTTCAACTAAAACTAATACTCAACATTATTCAATATCAAGGAATTTCCACCAACATAGAAAATTATAAAGTGAAACTCAAATATTACTTACGAAATATCGTATAAATCACAAAATTCGACTCACGGGCATGCTTGACACTAACGTATAGGTACACATCACCTCACATATACGTTGAACATGATACTTACACATAGCAAATAGGACACAACACCTATTCCCTCAAGCTAAGGTTAAGTCAAACACTTACCTCAAATTCCACGACTAAACTCAAGCCTCGATTACTGCTTTTCCTTTTGAATTTGACTCCAATTCACTTGTATCGAGACATATTCAACTCAATGACATCAATAAATGCCAAATAATTCCACCCCAACGCTTAATTATAGGTTTTACATCATTCTTCCACAAAAGTCAAAATTCAACCCCGGACTTGCTTGGTCAAAACACGAGGTTCAGAGCAAAACCCGATCACCCATTCACCCATGAGCCCAAATATGTAATTAGTTTCGGAATCCGACCCCAAATCGAGGTCTAAATTCCCAAATTTGTAAAATCCCTAATTTCTACCCTTGAAAAACAAGATTTAGGCCTAGAAATGTAATGGTTGTTAATGGAAAATGAACAAAATGAGATTAGAAACACAAACCTATGACTTGGTGATCAAATACCCCTTCAAAAATTGCCCTAGGTCGGATTGTATGGAAGAAAATATGAAAATGGGGTCTATTCCTGTGTTTGCTACTGTTTTTAAAAGACTAGGCAAATTTTAGCCTATGCGTTCGCGACAAGGGCAGTGCGTTCGCATAGGCTTGACTTCACTGGCCTATGCGCTCGCGAGCCACGAGTCGCGTTTGCACAGGGTTAAACCTCGCCATCCCCTAGCTCCCCTCCTAAGCTATGTGATCGCGGATGGCCGAGTGCGTTTGCGTAGAGTAACCTCCTAAGGCTCCGCGTTCACACCTGATTCTATGCGGTCGCATGGTGAAAATCTGGCCCAATCCCAATTTGTGATGTGTTTTTGTGGGTTACCACGAGTTCGCATAGAGCAAATGTAATGACCCGACCGGTCGTTTTGCATATCAGGACCCTATTCCTCTAAATGAGACTTCCCGTAGCATCTTATTATGATTTATGACTTGCAGGGAGGGGTGGTTCGGGATTCAGAAGCGTTTAGAGTGGTATTGGAACACTTGGTTCCTTAAGGTTGGCCTTTAATGCCAAAGTTTGACTTCGGTCAACATTTTGACTAAACGACCTTGCAATCGAGTTTCGACAGTTCTGGTAGCTTCGTATGATGATTTTGGACTTGGGCGTATGTTCGTAATGGGTTTTGGATGACCCGGGGGCGTTTCGGCATCCAATATTGAAATTAGAGTTTCCTTAAGTTTGAAATTTGGGTTGGAACGTGTTTTTGTGTTATCGAGGTCCGAATGAAATTCTGAGACCGGGAATAGTTCCTTTATGTCATTTATGACTTGCTTTCAAAATTTGATGTCATTCCGAGTAGTATAGGTCGGTTCGGCGCATTGAAAGCGAATTCTAGAACTTTAAGTTCAAAGTGTGATTCAATTTGGTTTTGGGGTCGAATTCTTAGTTTTGTATTTGTTTTTCACGTTCCGAAAATTCGAGCAAGTCCATATCATGAATACAAACCTGCTAGTGCCTTTGGACGGGGTCTTGAGGGGCTCGGGTGAGTTTCAGACCCCTAGGAGTTAAACTCAAAACACCAGATTTTCACTGACTGGTTTCCTTCAGTGCGATCGCAGGTGCATTAGTGCGATCGCATAGAGGGAGTTGGCAGTGTGTGGGAAAATGCCCTGAGCGATTGCATGGGCTTGTCTGTGTTCGCACATGGGTGATTTGTGGCCTGGCGCAGTTTGTTCTTTGTGTTCGCACCCTTTCCCCCGCAGTCGCACAGGCTTGGCCCAATTACTCTTCGCGATCGCAAGTCCCCTTGTGCGATCGCACACAAAGGGCAACTGGGCAGTGTTTGTTTTAAACGCGACTTAGTCCCATTTTAGCCATTTTTTCTTCACTTGTGGAGATTTTGGGAGCTTTCAAAGAAGAGATTTCACCTAGCAACTGAGAGGTAAGTGATTCCTATTATAATTTAAGTTGAATACTTGAAATTTTATGTAAATTAACACACTAATTAGTGGAAAATCATGGGTTAGAGTGAAAAACCTAGGTTTTATGGAAAATGGGAGAATTTCCAAGAAATTTGCCATGGAATCACACTAAAACTATATATTAACGATCCTTAGGCTATGGGTGATTGATTCATTCAAAAATTTCCGGAATCCGAGCATGTGGGCCTGGGGGTGTATTTTAGGATTTTTCAAGTAAGGTGAAATAACTAAGTAAATAGGAGAATTTCATACTTTTGAGCATAGATTGATATATTTGTATGACATTTGGCTAGATTCGAGTCCTTAGGTGACGAGTTTGGAGTTTTTGGGCGCGTTCTTGACCCGGAGAGTAGGTTCGACACAAGGTGAGTCTTCTTTCTAACCTTGTAGAGGGAATTGTCCCCATAGGTGATTATAAATGGTTGTTTGTCCTTATTTGCGGGGGCTACGCACGCACGAAGTGACGAGATCCCATGCGTAGCTACTATTATGCCTTGTCGGGTAGTTTAGGAACCCGAGTCGCATGAATGATTCGCGAGCGGGGTAGTCCTAGTATTATATTAACCCGAGTCGCATGGCAAGCAGGGTAGTCTTAGTATCATATTAACCGTGTCGCATGTTCGATTCGCGAGCGGGGCAAATAGATGCATCTATGGTTCGGGCCGTTCGACCCTCAGTAGTGCACATTTACTTTTCACGTCGTAACGACCGTACGTTCATAGCATGTTATATGTTTGATAATATATGAGAAGCCCTGTAGTTGTAACTGTTGATTTCATGAAAGAAAAAATGTTAAATAGCTTGTATGCCATGGAAAGGGATGGCGTGAGGGTACTAGAGATTGTTATTTGATGCTCATTTCCTTATTACTGTTCATTACTGCTATTACTGATTAGCCTGTATTCATTTTACATTGTCTGACCCTAGTAAGTATCACGTCGACCTCTTATCACTACTTCTTCGAGGTTAGGCGGGATACTCACTAGGTACATATCTGTTTATGTACTCATGCTACGCTTCTGTACTTAATTGTACAGGTTCTGAGGCTGGTGCATCTGATTATCCGACCGGAGCTTGACCCTGGGAGTATATTCCGGACCTGACTCCATGGAGAGCTGCTTCCCTTGGTGATTCTCAGCAGCACTATGGAGTTATCTTTGTTTATTTCTGTCTATTTTCTTCAAATAATAGAACAATTTATTTCATCTTTTGTATATTCTACTAGCTCGCCTATAGACTTGTGACACTAGTTCCTGGCACACACATAGTAGACTTTATATTTTTGGGACTATATATGTTGGTTCATGATCCTTGTGGCTACATTTACTTAAGTTGGCTAATTTATCCGCTTCTACTTAAATGTGCTAAGCTTAAAAGTTTGGTAAGTGTGGGGATGATTTATCAAATAAGGAAATTTCACTATTAAACAAACTGTTGGCTTGCCTGACCCCGGTGTAGGGCGCCATCACGATCTGAGTTAGGATTTTGGGTCGTGACAACATGGTATCAGAGCACTAGGTTCACGTAGGTCTCACAAGTCACGGACAAACCTAATAGAGTCTTGTGGATCATTACGGAGACGTCTGTATTTATCTTTGGGAGGTATAGGGTGTTAGGAAACCTCTCTTTGTTCATGATCTATCGTGCAGTTGATGGTTTAATAAATCTCATTCTTCTATTCTCTCATAGATGGTGAGGACGCGTACATCTGGCAGAGGCCGGGGTAGGGCACCGGCCCGAGGTAGGGGACGGGGGCATCCCAGAGCTATTCCAATTGCACCACTAGGGTATCGTACTATAGAGGAGTAGCGGGAGGTTCCCCTAGCGGGTCCTGTTCCAGTGGAATTCATGACGGCGCCAGCCTTCCAGGAGGTCATGGGCCGTATGATGAGATTTATGGATACTATGTCCCAGGCTGGTTTATTTCCAGCGGATCTTGTCACATCTCAGGCAGGAGGGGGAGCCTAGACCCCTACTGCCCAGGTTGCAGTCTAGACAACAACACTTCATCATACCCCGGGTACACTGCCCGTGGTGGGGTCCATCCTGTAGCAGCAACACCTGAGCCCAGACCAGCTGCGGATGGCGACCTGCAAAAGTTATTGGACAGATGGACTCGATTGCACCCTCCAGTCTTCGGGGGTGAGCGAGGCGAGGATGCCCATGATTTCATTGACATGTGCAAGGACAGACTGCACAACATGAGGATACTAGAGTCCCATGGAGTGGACTTCGATACTTTCCGTTTACAGGGCTGAGCTCGCAGATGGTGGCACTCCTATATTCTCAGTAGGCCAGCAGATTCTCCTCCTATCACTTGATTGCAGTTCACTCAGATGTTTCTAGACAAATATATCCCTCCTTCTGAGAGGGAAGAGCTGTGTTATCAGCTTGAGCAACTGGAGCAGGGATAGATGTCAGTGACGGATCATAAGGCTAGATTTTCAGAGTTGTCTCGCCATGCACTCATGATAATACCTACCGATGCTGAGAGAGTGCGGAGATTTGCAGCCGGGTTGCATCCAGGCATTAGGGCCAATATGGCCCGAGAGGTGGATATGGGGACTCCTTATCAACTATTAGTGGCGATTTCTCGTAGGATCGAGGGTTATCGGTCGAGGATCAGGGAGCAGGTACAGCAGGATAAGAGAGCCAGATATTCCGGGGATTTCAGAGGTGCCCCAGCTAGGGGCAGAGGTGAGTTTGGTAGGGGTCAGCCAAGCAGGCCCCCATATTCAGCACCCCCACCACCACTTCCTCGTGGTGCTCCAGTAAGACCTTATTTCCACTGTTCCCCAGTTATCCAGGGTTCTTCTTCAAGGCAGCAGGCCATGCCTCCAGTGAGATGTTATGAGTGCAGGGATCTCGGCCATATCAGGAGGACTTGTCCCAGGTTTCGAGGCAAGGAAGTGCAAAAGGTTTACTAGCCTATGAGTCCAGCACCAGAAGTCAGGCCACCTAGAGGTGGATGACAGGTCGGCAGGGGTCGTCCTAGAGGTGGATTCTAGTCAGGGGGAGGTCAGGCAGCTCCGGTTCACTCTGGTGGAGCTTAGTCTTCCGGTAGTCCAGCTAGATTCTATGCCATTCCTGCCAGATCAGATGCAGTGGACTCAGACGCCGTGATCACATGTATTATTTCAGTATGTTGTAGAGAGGCATTAGTGTTATTTGATCCTGGATCCACCTATTCCTATGTTTCACCCTTATTTTCTCATTTCCTGGATGCTCCTCGTGAGTCCTTGGGTTCTCCTATATGTGTGTCCACTCTTGTGGGCGATTCTGTGGTGGTAGACCGGATCTATCGGTCTTGTGTGATCACATTCTCTGGATTAGAGACCAGAGCGGACCTTTTGTTTCTCGAAGTGGTTGATTTTGAGGTTATTTTAGGCTTGGATTGGATATCTCTTTATCATGTTGAGCTAGATTGCCATGCCAAGACAGTTACTTTAGCCATGCCTGAGTCGCCTAGGCTGGAGTGGAGAGGTTCCTCAGTTAGTGCAGCCAGCCGGGCTGTTTCATTCCTGAAGGCTCGACATATGGTCGAGAAGGGTTGTCTATCCTATCTTGATTATGTGCGGGACATCACCGCCGAGTCTCCGATGATTGATTTAGTTCCAGTGGTTCGAGAGTTTGCTGATGTATTTCCTTCATACCTTCCAGGCATGCCTACGGATCGTGATATTGATTTCTGCATTGATTTAGCTCCAGGCACCCTGCCTATATCTATTCCTCCATACCGTATGGCTCTGAAGGAGTTGAAGGAGCATCTTGAGGAGTTTTTAGATAAGGGGTTCATCAGACCGAGTGTATCGCTGTGGGGTGCTCCAGTTATATTCGTGAAGAAGAAGGATGGGTCCATGCGGATGTGTATGATTACCGACAGTTGAACAAGGTCACCATTAAGAACAAGTATCCTTTGCCGTGCATCGATGATTTGTTTGACCAGTTGCAGGGTGCTCGGGTGTTTTCTAAGATTGATTTGAGATCGGGATATCATCAGTTGAAGATTTGGGCCTCAAATGTTCCGAAGACGGCTTTTCGTACGAGATATGTCCATTATGAGTTCCTGAAGATGTCCTTTGGCTTGACTAATGCCCCAGCAATATTTATGGACTTGATGAATAGGGTATTCAGGCGTTATATTGATTCCTTTGTCATTGTCTTCATTGATGACATTTTGATTTACTCATGTAGCATGGGGGAGCACGAGCAGCATTTGAGAGTTGTGATCCAGACTTTGCGAGAACAGAAGCTATAAGCTAAGTTCTCCAAGTGTGAGTTATGGTTGGATTCCGTGGCATTCTTGGGGCATGTGGTATCCGGAGAGGGTATCAAGTTTGATCCTTAGAATATTGAGGCGGTTCAGAGTTGGCTGCGTCCTACTTCAGCTACCAAGATCAGGAGCTATTTGGGCCTAGCAGGATATTATCGCCGATTTGTGGAGGGGTTCTCTTCTATTGAAGCTCCATTGACTAGATTGACTCAAAAGAATGCCCCGTTCCGATGGTCTGACGAATGTGAGGCGAGCTTTCAGAAGCTCAAGACATCATTGACCTCAGCACCAATTCTAGTATTGCCTTCCAGTTCTGGGATGTATACAGTATATTGTGACGCTTCGCGTGTTGGCTTGGGGTGTGTGTTGATTCAGGAAGGGAGAGTTATTGCTTATTCTTCGCACCAGCTGAAGGTTCATGAGAAAAATTATCCTGTGCACGATTTGGAGTTGGCGGCGATTGTTCATGCTCTTAAGATTTGGAGGCACTAGTTGTATAGGTTGTCCTGTGATGTTTATACAGACCACCACAGCTTGCAACACTTTTTCAAGCAGAGGGATATTAATTTGAGGCAGCGAGGTGGCTTGAGTTGCTGAAGGATTATGACATCACCATTCTATATCATTCGGGCAAGGCGAATGTGGTAGCGGATGCTTTGAGCAGGAAGGCGGAGAGTATGGGTAGCTTGGCTTATATTGCAGCAGAGGAGAGACCTCTAGCCTTGGACATTCAGTCCTTGGCTAATTGCCTGGTGAGATTAGACCTTTCAGAGCCTCGTCGAGTTCTAGCACATGTGGTTGCTCAGTCTTCGTTATTGGGTGAAATTAAGGCTCGGCAGTTGAATGATCTGTGCTTGGCAGAGCTTCGGGAGACAGTGGTACAAGTTGGTGCCAAGGAGGTTACTATTGGCGAGGATGGTGTTCTGAGACTTCAGGGCCGTTTATATGTTCCTAATGTTGATAGCCTGAGGGAGAGAATTCTAGAGGAGGCACACAGTTCTCTGTATTCTATTCATACTGGTGCTACGAAGATGTATCGTGATTTGAAGCAGCATTACTGGTGGAGGCGGATGAAGAGGGACATTGTGGAGTATGTGACTAGGTGTCTTAGCTGCCAACAGGTTAAGTATGAGCACCAGAGGCCAGGAGGCCTACTTCAGCAGATGCCCATTCCTGGGTGGAAGTGGGAGCGCATCACTATGGACTTTGTGGTTGGGTTGCCTCGAACTTTGTGGAAGGTTGACGCGGTTTGGGTCATTGTGGATAGATTGACCAAATCAGCGCATTTCATTCTAGTGGCTACTACTTATACTTCTGAGAGGTTGGCCCAGATCTACATTCGGGAGATAGTCCGGTTGCACGGTGTGCCGGTGTCCATTATATCAGATCGAGGTCCTCAGTTCACCTCGCATTTCTGGAGAGCATTGCATAGTGACAAGGGCACCCAGATAGATCTCAGCAGCATGTCACCCTCAGACTGATGGTCAGTCGGAGCGGACGGTTCAGATATTAGAGGACATGCTCAGGGCATGTGTGATTGACTTTGGAGGTCAGTGGGACCAGTTCTTGCCTTTGGCCGAGTTTGCTTATAATAACAGTTATCAGTCCAGCATCGAGATGGCTCCATTTGAGGCTTTGTATTGTTGGTGATGTCGTTCTCCTATCAGGTGGTTTGAGCCTGGCGAGGCTAAGTTATATGGCACCGACCTGGTGAGAGATGCTTTGGAGAAAGTGAAGTTGATTCAGGAGAGGTTCCGCACAGCATAGTCCAGACAGAAGAGTTACGCGGATCAGAAGGCGTGTGATGTGTCATTTATGGAGGGAGATAAGGTTCTGTTGAAAGTCTCGCCGATGAAGGGTATTATGAGGTTCGGGAAGAAGGGCAAGTTGAGCCCGAGGTTTATAGGTCCTTTCAAAGTATTGAAGCGAGTTGGAGGGGTTGCTTATGAGCTTGCTTTACCTCCCAGTTTATCAGGAGTTCATCCGGTCTTTCATGTATCCATGCTCCGGAGGTACCACGCCGACTTCTCTCACGTGGTTGATTTCAGCACTATTCAGTTGGATGAGAAGTTGGGCTACGAGGAGGAGCCAGTTGCTATTATTAACAGGCAGGATCGCCAGCTGAGATCCAAGAGAGTTTCTGCCATGAAGGTCCAGTGGAGGAGCCAACCAGTCGAGGAGGCGACTTGGGAGTCCGAGGAGGACATGCGGAGCAGATATCCACATTTATTCATCACTTCAAGTATGATTCTAGACCCATTCCAGGACAAACATTTGTTTAAGAGGTGGAGATTGTAACGACCCGATCAGTCGTTTGCGTATCAGGACCACGTTCCCATAAATGAGACTTCCCATAGCGGCTTATTATGACTTATGACTTGCGGGGACGGGTGGTTCGGGATTCGGAAGCGTTTAGAGTGGTATAGGAACACTTGGTTTCTTAATGTTGGCCTTTAAGGCCAAAGTTTGACTTCGGTCAACATTTTGAGTAAACGACCTCGAAATTGAGTTTTGACGGTTTCGGTAGCTTCGTATGATGATTTTGGACTTGGGCGTATGTTCGGAATGGGTTTTAGATGACCCGGGGGCGTTTCGGCGCCTAATATCGAAATTAGAGTTTCCTTAAGTTTGAAATTTGGGTTGGAACGTGTTTTGTGTTATCGAGGTCCGAACGGAATTCCGAGATCGGGAATAGTTCTGTTATGTCATTTATGACTTTCTTGCAAAATTTTGTATCATTCCGAGTAGTATAGGTCGGTTCGACGCATTGAAAGCGAATTCTAGAACTTTAAGTTCAAAGTTTGATTCAATTTGGTTTTGGGGTCGAATTCTTAGTTTCGTTGTTGTTTTTCACGTTCCGAAAATTAGGGCGATTCCATATCATGAATACAGAACTGCCAGTGCCGTTGGATGGGGTCCCGAGGGGCTCGGGTGAGTTTCGCAGCCCTCGAAGTTAAACTCAAAACACGAGATTTTCACTGACTGGTTTCCTTCAGTGCGATCGCAGGTGCATTAGTGCGATCGCATAGAGGGAGTTGGCAGGGTGTGGGAAATGCCCTGTGCGATCGCATAGGCTTGTCTGCGTTCGCACAGGGGTAATTTGTGTCCTGGCTCAGTTTGTTTTCTGCGTTCGCACCCTCTCCCCCGCAATCGCACAGGCCTGGCCCAATTACTCTCCGCGATTCGCAAGTCCCCTTGTGCGATCGCACACAAGGGGCAATTGGGCAGTTGTTTTAAACGGAACTTAGTCCCATTTTAGCCATTTTTCTTCACTTGTGGCGATTTTGGGAGCTTTCAAAGAAGAGATTTCACCTAGCAACTGAGAGGTAAGTGATTCCTATTATAATTTAAGTTGAATACTTCAATTTTTATGTAGATTAACACACTAATTAGTAGAAAATCATGGGTTAGAGTGAAAAACCTAGGTTTTATGGAAAATGGAAGAATTTCCAAGAAATGTTTCATGGAATCACGCAAAAACTATATATTAATGATCCATAGGCTATGGGTGATTGATTCCTTCAAAAAATTTCGAAATTCGAGCATGTGGGCCCGGGGTGTGTATTTTAGGATTTTTCAAGTAAGGTGAAATAACTAAGTAAATAGGAGAATTTCATACTTTTGAGCATAGATTGATATATTTGTATGAGATTTGGCTAGATTCGAGTCCTTGGGTGACGAGTATGGACTTTTCGGGCGAGTTCTTGACCCGGAGAGTAGGTTCGACACAAGGTGAGTCTCCTTTCTAACCTTGTAAGAGAGAATTGTCCCTATAGGTGATTATAAATGGTTGTTTTTCCTTATTTGCGGGGGCTACGCACGCGCGAAGTGACGAGAGCCCGTGTGTAGCTACTATTATGCCTTGTCGGGTAGTTTAGGACTCACAAGCATGCTTTACGTGTTATATCTGTGATCTTGCATATGGTCTAAGTAGTCTAATATCCTCGAATCTCTCATGTGAAGGCCTAAGAAGTTATGATTTGAAGTTGACATTATTAAATTCTCACCCTGTTAGTATGTTCCCTGCTAAATTATCTGGAATCTTCTGCTAATCATGTATTTATACGGGAACCCGAGTCGCATGAATGATTTGCGAGCGGGGTAGTCCTACTATTATATTAACCCGAGTCGCATGAATGATTCGCGAGCGAGGTAGTCTTAGTATCATATTAACAGTGTCGCATGTTTGATTCGCGAGCGGGGCAGATAGATGCATCTAT
Source organism: Nicotiana paniculata (assembly GCA_005239505.1). Lineage (NCBI taxonomy): Eukaryota > Viridiplantae > Streptophyta > Magnoliopsida > Solanales > Solanaceae > Nicotiana > Nicotiana paniculata. The sequence continues at coordinate 42,465 of ML302122.1, read as the reverse complement.
GGTTCGGGCCATTCGATCCTCGACAGTGCACATTTACTTTTCACATCGTAACGACCGTACGTTCATATCCTGTTATATGTTTGGTAATTTATGAGAAGCCCTGTAATTGTAACTGGTGATTTCATGAAAGAAAGAAGGTTAAATAGCTTGTATGCCATGGAAAGGGATGGCGTGAGGGTACTAGAGATTGTTATTTGATGCTCATTTCCTTATTACTGTTCATTACTGCTATTACTGGTTAGCCTGTATTCATTTTACATTGTCTGACCATAGTAAGTATCACGTCGACCTCTCGTCACTACTTCTTCGAGGTTAGGCGGGATACTCACTAGGTACATATCTGTTTATGTACTCATGCTATGCTTCTGTACTTAATTGTAGAGGTTCTGAGGCGGTGCATCGGGTTATCCGACCGGAGATGGACCCTGGGAGTATATTCTGGACCTGACTCCACGGTGAGCTGCTTCCCTTGGTGATTCTCAGCAGCACTATGGAGTTATCTTTGTTTATGTCTGTCTACTTCCTTCAGACAGTAGAACAGTTTATTTCATCTTTTGTATATTCTACTAGTTCGCCTGTAGACTTGTGACACTAGTTCCTGGCACACACATAGTAGAATTTATATTTTTGGGACTGTATATGTTGGTTCATGATCCTTGTGGCTACATTTACTTAAGTTGGCTAATTTATCCGCTTCTACTTAAATGTTCTAAGCTTAAAAATTTGGTAAGTGTGGGGATGATTTATCAAATAAGGAAATTTCACTAGTAAACAAACTGTTGGCTTGCCTGACCCCGGTGTTGGGCACCATCACGACCTGAGTTAGGATTTTGGGTCGTGACAGCAAAAGCTCAGACACCAGCAACAACCAAAAACCCCATATTTTCTAAGTCCAAACCACTCCGACACCTATCCGAAACTCACCCGAGTCCTCGGGGCTCCAAACCAAACATGCACACAACCTCAAAAACATCCTACGGTCTTACCCATGCTATCAAATCGCCAAATTAAAATCGTAAACAATGAATTTAGCATTAAAATCAAAGAAAAATTCCAAAATTTCCAAAGTATCAAATTTCACAACTACGGGTCTGAATCACGTCAAATGACCTCCGTTCCTTACCAAATTTTACAAACATATCATAATTATCATATTGAACCTATATCGGGCTCCTGAACCAAAATACGAGCCCGATACCATAAATTTAAAATATAATCAAATTCCTAAAAACTCTTATATTTTCAGAAAAACAATTTCTTTCAAAAATTCATTTCTCGGGCTTGGAACCTCGGAATTCGATTCCGGGCATACGCCCAAGTCCCATATTTTCCTACGGACCCTCCGGGACCATCGAATCACGGGTCCAGATCCCTTTACCCAAATATTGACCGAAGTCAACTTAAACTCAATATTAAAGGCCAATTTAGCATTTTTCTCAATTTTTCATATAAAAGCTTCCCGGCTATACGCCCGGGATGTGCATGCAAAACGAGGTGAGATAAAAGGAGGTTTCCACCATTTTGACTTATAAAAATGAGAGATGACTTTTTGGGTCATCACATTCTCCACCTCTAAGACAATCGTTCGTCCTCGAACAGACATAGAAAAGTACCTGAATCGGGGAAAAGATGGGGATACCGGCTCCGCATATCGAACTCGGACTCCCAGGTAGCTGCCTCGGCAGGCTGACCTCTCCACTGGACACGAACCGAAGGATAACTCTTCGATCTCAACTGACGAACCTGTCGATCTATATGGCTCTACCGGATCCTCCTCATCGGTCAAATCCTTGTCCAACTGGACACTGCTGAAATCTAACACATGGGCTAGATCTCCGTGGTACTTTCGAAGCATAGACACATGAAACACCAAATGCACAACTTATAAATTTGGTGGCAGCAAGTCTGTAAGACACCTCTCCCACTCTGTCAAGAATCTCAAATGGACCAATGGATCTAGGGCTTAGCTTGCCCTTCTTCCCAAATCTCATCACGCCCTTCATGGGCGATACCCGAAGCAATACCCACTCCCCAACCATGAACGACAAATCACGAACTCTGCGGTCGGCATAACTCTTCTGCCTGGACTGAGATGTATGAAGCCTATCCTGAATAATCTTAACCTTATCCAAGGCATCCTGCATAACTACATACCTAGAAACGAGCCTCTCCCGGCTCAAACCACCCAACCAACGACCGACACTGCCTACCATATAATGCCTCATAAGGAGCCATCTGAATGCTCGACTGATAGCTGTTGTTGTCGGCAAACTCAGCTAATGGCAAGAACTGATCCCAAGAGCCTCCAAACTCAATGACACAGGCTCATAGCATATCCTCCAAAATTTGAATAGTACGCTCGGATTGTCCGTCTGTCTAAGGATGAAATGTTGTGCTCAACTCAACCCTCGTACCCAACTCACGCTGAACTGCCCTCCAGAAATGCGAGGTAAACTGCGTACCTCGGTGAGAAATAATAGACACGGGCACACCATGAAGACGAACAATCTCCATAATGTAGATCTCTGCCAATCTCTTCGAAGAGTAGGAAACTGCCATTGGAATGAAATGTGCTGACTTGGTCAGCCTATCCATAATGACCCATACTGCATCGAACTTCCTCTGAGTCCGTGGGAGTCCAACAACGAAATCCATGGTGATACGCTCCCACTTCAGCTCAGGAATGTCAATATACTGCATCAATCCGCCAGGTCTCTGATGCTCGTACTTTACATGCTGACAATTCAAGCACCGAGCTACATATGCCACAATATCCTTCTTCATCTTCCTCCACCAATAATGCTTCCGCAAATCCTGGTACATCTTTGCAGCGCCCAGATGGATAGAATGGGAACTATGGGCCTTTTCTAATATCAACTAGCGAAGTCCATCCACATTGGGTACACAAATACGACCCTGCATCCATAAAAATCCATCATCGCCAACTGTAAACTGCTTGGCATCACTGTGTCGGATCGTATCCCTAAGGACACACAAATGCGGATCATCATACTGTCGGTCTCGAATATGATCAAATAATGAGGAACGAGCAACTGTATAAGCTAGAACACGGCCGGGATCAGAAACATCCAATCTCATGAATTGATTGGCTAAAGCATGAACATCCAAAGAAAGCGGTCTCTCTCCGACCGGATATAAGCAAGACTACCTATGCTGGCTGACTTCCTACTCAAAGCATCGGCCACCACATTGGCCTTCCCCGTATGATATAAGATGGTGATGTCATATTCTTTCAACATCCCAACCATCTCCTCTGCCTCAAATTCAACTCCTTCTGCTTGAACAAATATTGCAAACTCTTGTGATCTGTGAACACCTCTCAAGACACGCCATATAAATAATGCCTCCAAATCTTCAGCGTGTGAATAATGGCTGCTATGTCCAAATCATTAATTGGATAATCCTTCTCATGGATCTTCAACTGAAGCGAAGCATATGCAATAACCTTTCCATACTACATCAACACTGCACCAAGTCCAACCTGAGATGCATCACAATACACAGTGTATGGCCCTGAACCTTTGGGCAAAACCAACATCGGTGCCGTGGTCAAGGCTGTCTTGAGCTTCTGAGTCAACCTGGTCATTGGGGCTGCAATATATGAAAATCCTTCCACAAACCAACGATAGTAACCTGCTAAGACCAAGAAACTCCGAATCTCTATAGCTGACGTGGGCCTAGACCAATCCTTGACTACTGAAATCTTCTTGGGATCCACCTGGATACCCTCCGCTAATACAACATGTCCCAGGAATGCAACTGAGCTCAACGAGAACTCACACTTAGAAAACTTAGCATACAACTGACTATCCTTCAAAGTCCAAAGAACGACTCGAAGGTGCTGCTCGTGCTCCTCCCGGCTGCGAGAATAAATCAGAATATCATCAACGAAGACAATCATGAGGGAATCCAAATAATGCCTGAACACTCGGTTTATCAAGTCGATGAAAGCTGCTGGGGCATTTGTCAACCCGAATGACATCACTAAGAACTCATAATGCCCATACCGAGTGTGGAAAGCTGTCTTAGGGACATCGGATGCCCTAATCCTCAACTGATGGTAGCCAGATCTCAAATCGATCTTCGAAAATACCTAGCCACCCTGAAGCTGATCAAGCAAATCATCAATTCACGGTAATGGATACTTGTTCTTGATGGTAACCTTGTTCAATTGCCGATAATCTATACACATCCTCATCGTCCCATCCTTCTTCTTAACAAACAACACCAGCACACCCCAAGGCGAGACACTAGGCTTAATGAAGCCTTTATCAAGCAAATCCTGCAACTGTTCTTTCAACACTGGCGGGGCCATACAATATGGCGGAATAGAAATGGGCTAAGTGCCCGAAGCCAAATCAATGCAAACGTCAATATCCCTATCGGGTGGCATACCCGGCAGGTCTGCAGGAAATACCTTTGGAAACTCACGGACTATGGGCACAGACTCCATAGAAGGAACCTCGGCACTAGAATCACGAACATAAGTCAAATAGGCCAAACACCCCTTCTCGACCATGCGTCGAGCCTTCATATATGAGATAACCCTCCTGGAAGAATGACAAGGAGTCCCCCTCCACTCCAGTCGAGGCAACCCCGGCAATGCTAATGTCACGGTCTTGGCATGACAGTCCAGTATGGCATGATAAGGCGACAGCCAATCCATCTCCAAAATAACATCAAAATATACCATATTCAGGAGCAGAAGATCTACACTGGTCTCGAGACCACCAATACCACTACACATGAACGGTAGACACGATCTACTACAATAGAATCACCCATCGGTGTAGACACATATACATGAGTACTCAGAGAATCACGAGGCATAACCAAATAAGGAGCAAAATAAGATGACACATAGGAATATTTGGACCCTGGATCAAATAAAACTGAAGCATCCTTGTTGCAAACTGAAACCATACCTGTGATAACTGCATCGGAGGCCTCAGCCTCAGGTCTGGCTAGAATAGCATAACATCGGGGCTGGGCTCCACCAGTTTGAACTATATCCTTAGTATGGCCTCCTACTGGCTGACCTCTACCTCTAGTGGCCTGGCCTCCACCTCTAATGGCCTGACCTCCACCTCTAACACCTCGACCCCCACCTCTAGCTAGTTGATCGGGCGGTGGAACACCTGGTACTGGAACCATGGCACGAGAACTCTGGTGCTAAGAACTGCTCGAGGCTTGAGGGCAAAATCTAGCAATATGCCTCTGATCACCACAAGTATAACAAGCCCTCGGCAGCTGAGGTTGTTGACCTTGAAACTGACCCTGATGACCTGAGTAACCACCCTGAAAATCCTGAATCGGCGGTGAACTGATAGGAGCTGATGGTGCACTGTAGGGAAACTGATCATAATACTGCATATGAGAACCACGGCCACCTGGAGCACCGCGAGAAACCTGAAGTGCTGAATGAAACGGCCAGGGAGGATGGCCCCTACCAAAAGAATCCCTATCTCCAGATGAGGCGTTACTGAACCTGCCAAAATTACGGGGTCTCTTGTCAGACCCCTGACCACCCCCCTACAACAGAACCATCTCAACTCGTTTGGCCACATTGGCTGTATCCTGGAAAGAAATCTCACTCCCTGTCTCCTTGGCCATCTGCAATTTGATCGGCTGAGCAGTCCCTCAATAAATCTCCTCACCCTCTCTCGCTCGGTGGGAAGTATCATAATGGCATGCCGGGCCAAGGTAACAAATCTGGTCTCGTACTGAGTGACGTTCATAGAGCCCTGCTGGAGACGCTCAAACTACCTCCGTAGATCCTCTCTCTGGGTGATAGGAAGAAACTTCTCCAGAAATAGCTGAGTGAACTGGGCCCAAGTCAAGGCCGGTGATCCAACTGTTCTGGCCAAACAATAATCTCTCCACCAAGTCTTGGCGGGACCTGACAGAGGAAAGGTAGAAAAGTCGACCACATTGGTCTCCACTATCCCCATGTTCCGTAGAACCTAATGGCAGTTATCCAAATAGTCCTGGGGATCCTCTGAAGATGCACCGCTATAAGTAGTAGTGAAAATCTTGGTGAACTTGTCCAACCTCCACAAAGCATCAACAGACATAGATGCTCCATCACCGGTCTGAGCCATAATACCCGGCTGAACTACCCCAGCTGGCTGAGCTACTGGAGTCTGAAACTGAGAAGCCAACTGCTCCGGAGTGCGAGTAGCGGGAGTCTGGGCTCCTCCCCCATCCTGAGAGATAGTTGGTGCTGCAGGAAGCAAACCTGTCTGAGCGATACTCTCCATGAGGCCCACTAGACGAACCAGAGCATCCTGGACTACTGGGGTGGCAATGAACCCCTCGGGAACCTGAGCTGGCCCAACCGGGACTGTCTAGGCAGGAACCTCATCAGCAAACTCTACCTGAGGCTCCGCCACTGGTGCTGCTGCTCTGGGCTGAGCTTTGCCCCTGCCTCGGCCTCGTCCTTGGCCCCTCGTAGGAGCTGCAACTGGAGACTCGGGCTGCTTATCAGTGGATGAAGAAGCACGTGTCCTCTCCATCTGCGAGAGAATAGAACATAAATTTAGTTAGTTTTGAGACATCAAATCGCACGACAGAGAAGAATAGATGTGAAGTCATTCCTAAACTCTGTAGCCTCTGGGGGATAAGCACAGACGTCTCCATGTCGATCTCTCAGACTCTACTAAGCTTGTCCATGAATTATGAGACCTAAGCAACCTAGTGCTCTGATACCAGCTTGCACGACCCAAATTTCCCACCATCAGGACCGTGATGGCGCCTAACTTTGAACCCACTAGGCAAGCCAACGTAAATATTTAATTTACCTTATTCCTTTATTATCATCTAATAACATGTGAAATACAACACCTAAGGCAACAACCTCAGGGATCTGCATGAAAGTGGACTACCTCAGGGTTTCTACTGGACTGAAGGCAGCAACCTCGATCTATGGTCCGTAGGGTCCTACACCGGGATTTGCACGAAAGTGCAGAGTGTAGCATCAGTACAACCGACCCCATGTACTGAGTAAGTGCCGAGCCTAACCTCGGCGAAGTAGTGACGAGTCTAGGACACGACAACCAAACACATCTTGTTCAGTTTAATAGTATACGGAGAAAAATAATACAACGAGAAATAAGCAGTCAAGCATAAAGGAAAAAGTGACACGTGCTGAGGGGAGGAAATATCAAATAATGTAAATAACGAGGTAAGGCACAATTTAAATATCAATTTAAACAACAGAATAGTAATATGAAAACAAGTGCACGACATCACCCTTCGTGCTTTTACTCTCGTCCTCACTACCAGAATCAATATATTTGGCACGGCATCACCCTTCGTGATTTTACCTCACAATAATCATGGCACAACATTATCCTTCGTGCATTATCTCTCATATCATGGAACAACATCACCCTTCGTGCTTTTAAAATCATAATATCGGCACGGCATCACCCTTCGTGCATTAACATTCACTCAAAATCTCACGCACGGCATCACCCTTCGTGCTTTTACACTCTTTCTCACCCAAACACATCAAATGACAGCAATCTAACAAGGACAAATAATGGAGTAAACAGAAATAACACCATGACGTCCCGACAAGGGAATCAACAGTGGAATTAATACCTTCCCGGCAAGGGAAAACAACTATATCCGATCTCACTTAGTACATAACTTCACATAAAAATCTTCAACTGAAACTAATATTCAACATTATTCAATATCAAGGAATTTCCACCAACATGGATAGCTATAAAGTGAAACTCAAATATTACTTAATAAAAATCGTGTAAATCACAAAATTCGACTCACGGGCATGCTTGACACTAACATATAGGTACTCGTCACCTCACATATACGTTGAACATGATACTTACACATAGCAAATAGGACACAACACATATTCCCTCAAGCTAAGGTTAAGCCAAACACTTACCTCAAATTCCACGACCAAACTCAAGCCTCGATTACCGCTTTCCCTTTTGAATTTGACTCCAATTCGCTATTATCTAGACATATTCAAATCAATAACATCAATAAATGCCAAAAATTTCCATCCCAACGCTTAATTATAGGTTTTACATCATTCTTCCCAAAAAGTCAAAAATCGACCCCGGACCCGCTTGGTCAAAACACGAGGTTTGGACCAAAATCCGATCACCCATTCACCCATGTGCGTGAATATGTAATTAGTTTCGGAATCCGACCCCAAATAGAGGTCTAAATTCCCAAATTTGTAAAATCCCTAATTCTCCTAAAATCCCTAATCTCTACCCTTGAAGAACAAGATTTAGGCCTAGAAATCTAATGGGTGTTAATGGAAAATGAAGAAAATGAGATTAGAAACACGAACCTATGATTTGGTGATGAAATACCCCTTCAACAATCGCCCAAGGTCTGATTCTATGGAAGAAAATATTAAAATGGGGTATGTTCCCGTGTTTGCTACTGTTTTTAAAAGACTGGCAAAATTTAGCCTATGCGTTAGCGACCAGGGCAGTGCGTTCGCATAGGCTTGACGTCACTGGCCTATGCATTCGCGAGCCGCGAGCCGCGGACAGGGTTAAACCTACCCAGCCCCCAGCTCCCCTCCTAAGCTAAACGATCACAGATGGCCGGGTGCGTTCGCGTAGAGTAACCTCCTAAGGCTCCGCATTTGCACCTGGTTCTATGCGTTCGCATAGTGCAAATCTGGCCCCCTCCCAATTTGTGTTGTGCGTTCGCGTGGGTTACTACAAGTTTTCATAGAGCAAAAGCTCAGACACCAGCAACAGCCAAAAACACCAGATTTTCTAATTCCAAACCACTCCGACACCTATCTGAAACTCACCAGAGCCCTCGGGGCTCCAAACTAAACATGCACACAACCTCAAAAGCATCCTACGAACTTACTCATGCGATCAAATCTCCAATTAACATCTTAAACAACGAATTTAGCATTAAAATCAAAGAAAAATTCCAAAACTTCCAAAGTATCAAATTTCATAACTACGGGTCCGAATCACGTCCAATGACCTCCGTTCCTTACCAAATTTTACAAATATATCATAATTCTCATATTGAACCTGTATCGGGATCCGTAACCAAAATACGGGCCCGATACCATAAATTTCAAATATAATCAAATTCCTAAAAACTCTTATATTTTCAGAAAAACAATTTCTTTCAAAAATTTATTTCTCGGGTTTGGGACCTCGGAATTCGATTTCGGGCATATGCCCAAGTCCCGTATTTTCCTACGGACCCTACAAGACCGTCTAATCACGAGTGTGGGTCCGTTTACCCAGAATGTTGACCGAAGTCAACTTAAACTTAATATTAAAGGCCAAATTAGTATTTTTCTCAATTTTTCATATAAAAGCTTCCCAGCTATACGCCCGGGCTGCGCACGCAAAATGAAGTGAGATAAAAGGAAGTGCCTCAGAACACTGTTTTGACTTATAAAAATGAGAGATGACTTTTTGGGTCATCACAAATATACTTACAAATGATTTTTACTGAAATCGGCTTTTAAGCATGATGTAAGCATGATGACTTGACCTATGTACTGTTGGGAAAAAGAGATGTATTTACTGTGAATTTATAGCATGTACTTGCGTTTTTACTATTGCTCGGACCTTATTTACTTTCATTACTACTGAGTTGGCGTACTCACATTACTCCCTGCACCTTGTGTGCAGATTCAGATGCTAGGGCAGGGTGAGCTGTTTACCTGCCTCGATTTCTCGGAGATTTTTGAGGTAGTTGCACACGTTCGCAGCCCTGCTTTCTTACTCTTATTATTATAAAGCTTATGTTCCAGAAATGTATATTTTTGATAGATGCTCATGACCAGTGACTCCGGGATCTTGGGGTTGTATTTAACATTCGGCGTGGCTTTATCTGTTTTAAAAATGATTAAACGAAACCTTTATGGATTATCAGTTTAGTAATGATATAAATGAAAAATTCTTTACATTTTAAGTGTTAATTTGGCTGGCCTAGTTCCACGACAGACGCCATCACGACTAGCTTAGATTTGGGGTCATGACAAGTTGGTATCAGAGCCTAGTTTGCCTAAGACTCAACAGTCATGAGCAGGTTTAGTAGAGTCTTGCGGATCGGTACAAAGACGTCTGTACTTATCTTCGAGAGGCTGTAGAACCCTTAGGAAAATCTCACATTCTTGAATTCTTGTCGTGCGAATCTATTTTTTCATCCAAAAGCATAACTCTCTGAATTCCTTTCATTTATACGAATGTGCACGTGAGCGCTCGGTATCAGATGTGCATCGACGGCTTGTTATTCCCATGTATGAGTTCCGAGATTGATTTTGGCAAGTTGAAAATGGGCTAGTCTGGAGGACTTGAGGCCGGGTTTTGTCTGTGGCTTGAATGCTGAGATTTCAATTGTGTGAGTCGTGCATTTGGGACTTATATGTCCGTTTGTGTCCTTACCGTTGGGGTTTTGTGACTGGATGACTATGTGGAAAGTGTGATTTGATGGTGAGGTGTGTTCAAATTATTTTATTGTGATGATTGGATGGAAATGTGGCAAGAACTATTGAGTGTTTGATTTCTATCTCGAGTTGGCGTATGGCTTCGAGTTGTGAGTGTATTGGAAGACCTCTCATGTGTTTTAGTTGTGGAGTGAAGCGGATCTTTATATTGTGTTATGAGTTCCTGGTGATGTCTTTAGGGCAGACCAATGCCCCAGTAGCGTTCATGTATTTGATTAACAGTGTATTCCAACTGGATTTATACTCCTTCGTTATTGTATTTAATTGATAGCATCCTGGCGTACTCACATAGTCAGGAGGAGCATACTCAGCATTTGAGGAGGGTATTATAGAGATTGATGGAGGAGAATCTTTATGCAAAGTTCTCCAAGTGTGAATTTTTGGCTCAGTTCAGTAGTATTCTTGGGGCACGTGGTGTCCAGTGAGGGTATTCAGGTGGTCATACGAGTGTGGAGAGAGCTTCCAAAAGCTCAAGATTGCTTTGACCACAGCTCAAGTATTAGTTCTACCATCAGCTTCAGGTTCTTATACTGCGTATCTTGATGCCTCGAGGATAGACAATAGTTGTGTTTTAATTTAGGAGGGTATACTGATTGTGTGATAGCTATGATTTTTTTTGGAAGGGTATAGAGATGATATCAGTTTGAGGCTAAGCAGGCGGGTTACCTCCCGCGGGGTGTCCTGGGTTGTGTGATCCTTAGGTGGTTTTATAGCAAATACTCCTTTACCAGTAAATTTTATATGTTGTAAATTGAGTTTAGATCGCTTGTGGAAGTTGGCACGACTATTGCAATGGTGAATGCAAGATTGAAGATGATTTGAGATGTTAAATGGTTTGAGTTATATATGAGCTTATGAAGGATTTAGTTGAATCTCACTGCGATATGGCGGCGGTGTTAGCGTATGGGCATTGTGAGTTATTGATTGTTTTGATCTATGGCTTTGAGCCAAGTGGGGGAGACTGCTAACGATAAGTTGGTTGCACGATTGTGCGAGGTATTGGGTTTAGTTCGAGATACTGTTGAATCAGTTATGACCTGCAGAGGTGGAGTATGTGAAGACTCGAGTAATAGAAACTTTTGGATACATGTGGTAATGTACTCTATGGGTAGATGGGTTTTGTTGAATGATTGAGTTGTAAATGGGGTAGTGTGTGCGGAGTAGGAATTTGCTTGGTTGCTTCGAAGTGTGGGTTACTTCCTAGTATCTTAGTGCAAATGGGGTCAGGTCGTTTGATCTGTTTGATCAGTTTAATTGAGATTTTTGTAGAGTGGATTACTCTCGAGAATGGTTATGACGGATTCAAGGTTATACGTAACAATTGGGAATCTTCAAGGTGTGTATTTGGATAGAATTGAGATTTACGTTGGAGGGTGTCAAGACTTGTGGCATTTATACATTATCATGGATTCTACATATCAGTATCAGGAAAGTGAAGGTAATGGCTTTAGATTCGCAGGAAGTCTCTTTAGGATAAGTATTTTGAATGTCGTACTTTTGGGGATATTTGAGAGAGTATTTAGCGGCTTACGAGCCTTAGATGGTACAATCTTATGCTTGGGTCCCATGTGGTGAGTCTAGGTTGAGAATTGTGGTATTAAAGCAAGGAGAAACATCAATCTGAAGGTAAGTCAGAAGGAACTTGGATAAATAGGACAACTTTGTAGTAGGTCGGATCAACATGGTAAGGGATATGATTAGTTCTTTGGGTGTTTATGAGGCAATGAGTTTTTACAGGTGATTCTTAGCAATGCTCTTGGGTTTTGGTGACCTGCGTAGATTGGTTGAGTTAGAAGGATTTAGTCCTGACGGTTTGGTGTTGTACAAATGGGATTCGGATAGTTCCTGATGGTTTCTACCACGGTGAGAGACGCATATTTTCTACTGGCGTGAGGTGCATGTGATGTATAGTGATTTTGCTTCTAAATGGGGTCAAATGGAAAGTTCTTGGCTAGTTGGGTACGTAGTTTCCTGTGGCTCGGAAGGGATCATGAAGTTCTCATATTTATCATAGGATGGCATGGCGTATGCTGTATGTTGTGTAGAGTTGAGATTTGCATATGTGAGGTCACAATTCAGTTCTGGGAGGAAGGTAAAAAATTCTTAGGCAGCATTGGCAGTTTCAGATGACTAGGTAGATGATATCACTATTGGGTGGATTGATCAGGTTATACATTTTAGAAAGGGAAATATGTGGAGTTAAGGGTGCTTTATTGGTATTGAGACGCTCTCTTGTTGGATTGACTGCTGATATTCAAGGTTGCTTGATGGCACGGAAGAATTATAGGGGTACCCTCTGTGGAATGATTGAGTATTAGGGATTGTGTTATATATTCGAGCGGTGGAGTTGGGATCAGATAAGGTAATTTGTGCGCTTCATGGACTTCGAGACTGAGAGTTCTCATAAACTGATTATTTGTGGTTGTGGACTGTGAGGATGCGAGCAAAGCTAGTCAGATGTTAGTAAATGCCATGATTCAGTCATTGTGAACCTTCGGAGAGTTATCTATCTATTGTGGGTGACCAGAGTTGATTTAAGGTTATTGGTAGGCCCAGTATGGGTGTGTGTTCTGAACTCGGTCAGAATTGTTGACTCCGAATTGTTATTGTTGGGGGATGTACCATTCAATTGTCATTGAGTTTATTCATATTCTGGTGTGATCTATGGGTTACCCTTCAGTGTTGCGAGGAGTGGTGATTGTTGGGTATATGAACATATGGTGCGGATTTATTTAGGCTTTATAGCGGGATTTGAGTAAGGTAAGTAATTGGGTATTACGGGATTGAGACGTATTGGTTATGTTCTTTCTTATTTGTGTGGCATGGTATCGTCTGATTCCCCTGTGGTTATGGTAATGCACTTGGAGTACTTGATGTCGAATTGCGCATGGTTATTGATTTTGAACAAGCTGGCTTGAAGTATTTCATGTGGACCCGCGTTTAGATGGGATCACGTATTATAGTGGAGTTAGGTGGAGATATGATCCTTGGTGTCAGATTCGTGTGTTTTGATTTTATGATGTGTGCCAGGATCTTAACATGGTGTTGTGATGGTAATTGTTAATGGCAGGATAGTCCTCTCGTGTGAATTTTTCCTATGATTTGAGTTCGTGGGATGTTGCTATTGAGTGCAAGAGTTGCACAGGTTATGGCTTTGGATTGTATTGATGCGTCATGTCATCAGAGTGGTCGTGTTGAATGAGAAGAGGTCATTGGGCCTAGAATGGAAACTACCATAGTTGACTACAACATGGTTGGAAGGATGATATCGGAAGTTGGCTTAGAAATCTGCCATAGTTCCTGTCGGAGAAAGGGGGAGCTCCATGATTGGCTGATCGGAAGAATGGTTGATTGTTTCTACGCGTTTCTTTCATCATCGACACTATATTAAAGTGTTAGAGAGAGGCATTGCTTGATTAGAGGTTATGTACCGGTATTGGGTTGTTTTGAGCAGCTATTGTGATTAGGAGTTGTCGCTATGAGTGTTTGAGTCATGCGGTATATTATGTGATTACATCTTGGGTTACAGATATGGATTGATACAGCGTGTTCAGACTTATTCAGTTCATAGTTGTGGAATTTTGATCTTGTAAATTATTTCATAAGTGGAAATTTGGTTCTATGGTTTATGGGTCAGGTTAGATTTCGAAATTTCAACTGTGTTGTGCTATTGGATCTATATGGGATAGGGTGACATGGGATCACCCCCAGGTATGTGCTTGGTAGGTTACACGGCAATTTTGGTGGTTTTTTGGAACAAGTCTAGGCACGTTCCAGGATGAATGTTTGTTTAAGAGGGGGAGAATGTAACGACCCGGTCGGTCGTTCTGTGAAATTAGCCCCGTTTTCCCTGTTTCTGCTTTATCATGTGTTATTTAGCCCATTTATGTGGTGTCGGGTTGGTTGGTTCGGGTTCGGAGCGGTCGTGGTGAGAAATGAAATACTTAGTCTCTTAAGTTGGCTTAATAGTTGGAAAAGTCAACCGGGAGTTGACTTATAGGTAAACGACCTTCGAATGTAGTTTTCATGGCTCGGATATTTTCGTTAGGTGATTTGGGACTTAGGAGTGTGTTCAAAATATTTTTCGGAGGTCCGGAGTGGAATTTTGCTTGAATTGGCGAAATTGAGTTTTTTGGCGGTTTCCGGTCGGCAGTGGAAAATTAGCTATCGGGGTCGGAATGGAATTCCAGAAATTGGAACATGTATGTAGTGTCATTTTGGATGTGTGTGTAAATTTTCAGGTCATTCGGACGTGGTTTGGGTGGTTTCGGCATCGTTGGCGAATTTCAGAAGTTTAGAAATCCTTAGGCTTGAATTTTGAACTTATTTGGTATTTTGATGATATTTTTGAGTGTATCGGGGGTTCGACTAAGCTCGTTTGATGATATATAACGTGTCAGTATATTTGGTTGAGGCCCCGAGGGGCTCGGGGTGATTTCGGATGGTCATCGGAAGGGTTGGATTTGGATTATGCAGCGGAAACGCTGCTGGTGTGATTTTGTTGGTGTGGCCGCACCTGCAGACAGGGAGCCGCATGTGCGATGGGCGCAGGTGCGGAGGATATGCCACAGGAGCGGAAAATGGAGGCTTGGGCAGCTTCCGCAGATGCGAAAGAAGGATCGCACCTATGAGCCCGCAGGTACGAATGGTAAATCGCAGATGCGGAAAATGGGAGCTTAAGTGGAAATCGCATATGCGCACCTGGGACCGCAGGTGCGAGCAAGTGACCGCAGGTGCGGAACCCCTGGGCAGAGCATATAAATACTTGCCTTCGCGAATTTTAGGCATTTTTCATCATATTTTCATACGGGTTAAGGCTTTTGGGAGCAAATTGAAGAGGGATTTCAAGGGATTTTTGTGGAGGTAAGTTTCTTGGACCTAAAACTTTCTATGGTGTTATTTGACTGATTAGAGGCGAAATTTATGGAAATTAGTGAATAAATTTGGGGGTTTAGGGCTTGAGAATTGGGGACATAAATTAAAGAATTGAGGGGTCGTTTGTGGTTGGATTTTGATGTATTTAGTATGTACGAACTCGTGAGAGTGTAAGGATTTTAGTTTTGTGATTTTTATCGGAATCCGAGACGTGGGCCCGAGGGTCGGGTTTGGCCAATTTCGGGATTTTTGATGTAATTTGGTTATTTTTGAGTAGGCTTTGTTCCTCTAGCATGTATTGGTGTTATGATTCTGATTTTGGATAGATTCGAGGCGATTTGAGGCCGAGTCGAGCGGCAAGGGCATCGCGGAGTGGATTTTCATCCGGTTTAAGGTAAGTAAATGATTGTAAATCTTTTCCTGAGAGTATAAAACCCCGGACTTCGCATTGTATCACTATTTTGGGGTGGCGCATATGTTCGATGATGAGTGTGTGGCTTACACCGTTGGAGGGTTGCGATTGGTCGGTCCCGTAGCAACTAATAAGTCGTGTACTTGATTTCAAATCATATGATATCTTATATTTTAAGGAATATTACTATGTTTTGGGCTAAATATCGTATTTGGGCCTCGTGCCAAATGTTTGGACCCCTTGGGGGGTTTTTTACTAATATTTCCTCATTGTTTTGATTTGAAAGTTACACTCAGTCATGATTTTACCTGATTTCCGTTTAATTGAGTTTCATTACCCCACTTTGATGCATATGAAAGATGTTTTGGGACGAGTTCCCTAATTTACTGATAGCCCGAGTGGCTTTTGAGAGGTTTCTGACTGAGTGAGACCGAGGGCCTATGTTGTGAGGATATTATGGGATCGGGCTGCGCGCCACATCATGTTACACTGTTATGAAATATGAGAGGCCGAGAGCCTGAGTGATTATGCCACGAGATGGCTTGTTATATCGCTTGGGCTGTAGGATCCCTCCGGAGTCTGTACACCCCCAGTGAGCGCAGGTACCTACTGAGTGCGAGTGCCGAGTGCCGAGGGAGGAGTGATTGGGAGGCATGAGTGACTGTGAGGTTGCCCGAAGGGCTGATTATAAATGACTGTGAGGTATGCCCGAGGGGCTGATACTGAGTGATATTACGCCTGAGAGGCAGTTTCTGGTACATGTTTTGCCCGAGAGGCTACTTATAATTTTACCACTTTCACTCTGAACTTCCATGATGTTACGCCCGAGGGGCAGTTTATGATGTATGTTTTGCCAAAGAGGCTATTCACGATTTAATTGTCATTTTTACTCCGAACTCAAAGTATTTCTGTTGAAACCGTAGGAAATATACTTTCAAATGATTTTTACTGAAATCGGCTTTTAAGCATGATGAAAGCATGATGACTTGACCTATGTACTGCTGGGAAAAAGAGTTGTATTTACTGTGAATTTATAGCATGTACTTGCGTGTTTCCTATTGCTCGGACCTTATTTACTTCCATTACTACTGAGTTGGCGTACTCACATTACTCCCTGCACCTTGTGTGCAGATTCAGATGATAGGGCAGGGTGAGCTGTTTACCTGCATCAGGGATTTCTCGGAGATTTGCGAGGTAGCTGCACGCGTCCGCAACCCTACTTTCTTCCTCTTATTATTATAAAGCTTATGTTCCAGATTTGTATATTTTTGATAGATGCTCATGACCAGTGACTCCGGAATCTTGGGGTTGTATTTAACATTCGGCATGACTTTATCTGTTATAAAAATGATTAAACGAAACCTTTATGGATTATCATTTTAGTAATGATATAAATAAAAGATTCTTTACGTTTTAAGTGTTAATTTGGCTGGCCTAGTTCCACGACATGCGCCATCACGACTAGCTTAAATTTGGGATCGTGACACTTGTGCACCGCACTGCCTCTTTTTTTTTTTTTGTTTTTTTACAGTATTTAGTAGTACAGGAGTTGGTTCTTTTGGGTATAATATTGTAGTAGTTATAGTAGTTGTTGTACTATGTACCCAAAAAAGAAAGTAGTGGTTGTACTATGGCTCACAAAAATATTTAGCACAAAAAGGAAGGAGCTAAAATGAAGGAAATACTAAGATTAAATTATTAGGAGCATTTTTTGGAACTACAAATCTGAAATCAGACAGTCTTTTGGGATAAATGCAAAGCACAATTTATTTAAGGAATGTGTAATTCTAAATACTTGAATGTATCTCTCCTTTTTTCATTCTCACACGCCACATATAGTATATACTGACGATAAACAGTACAAAAAAAAAATTAAACCTGACCATTTAATTGCAGTAAAACACCTAACTGAAAATATGCAGGAGAGTGTATATGATTATTATTTTATTTTTTTGCAATTTCTTTTGTAATTCAAGCTATATACAAATTTTTATAATGGAGCATATGTTAGTAGCCTTATTCAATTTGTAAATTGCTATTGGTCAGGTTTATCTCCAATTCTCACAATCTACTGCAAAATGAATGGAGTTGATAATTGTAGATATTTGGATTCATTCATGTTAATTAATTTTTTTCTTTTGGGTGGTTGGAGAGAGAAAGGGCCTTTATAATATATGAATCTATTATTTAAAAATTAGGGCAAGCCCCACAAGGCTTGATAGAAAGGAAAAAAAACAATTTAGGATATAATAATGAAAAAATATCAATCAAACAACTGTAGTCCATAATTCTAGAGCCTCATCAAGCATTAGAGGGGAAGGTCTATAAATTACGTCCCTTCGAATAGAAATTATACACTCACAAAAAAACTTTCATAAATCATAAAGAGCTATTCTTAGCATGGTGCGGCTTAAGTTTGCTTTCGTTCTAACCGTTCTTCTCATGACAACCACTAGTTAGTTTCTATCTCTCTTATCTCTATATAGCAATTTTACTTATTGTGCTTTGTTACTCTATATATATGGTTACATAAGTGATTGTGTACGTACGTATATGTATATATGCGGAGTCGGAGCTAAATCCGATGAAAGGTGGTTAGTTGAACATATTTTATAAGAAAATTATAGTGTATATATATGTCAAATATTACTTTTTCTACATATATATTTAATCTCGAATACTCTTAATAAAAATTTTCAGTCGACGTGCCATGGTTCTCAAAAACACAAGTACTANAACCTTTTCTCGTGTGTTTTGTGTATTTTCCTCATCTTTTCTTGCTTTGTATTGTACTAAGAGTTGAACAGTGTTGGTTGAAGAATGAACTAGACGTTTGGTGGCAATAAAAAAGTAAAAATTGTATCACGTATTATGTTAAATAATAATAATAATTATTATTATTGTTATTATATATATATATAAAGTACGATTAAGCGACATGCGTCGTAGTTTAATTATTACTCCTATCTATTAATATTATATTATTTAATTTAATATAAACACGCAGTTATATTTTTACCGGCAAGACTGGTATTTTCGTGATATAACAGTGACACCCATACGACAATCCTTAAAACTACAAGCAACAACCTCAGATTTCTGCAAAATAGACCAAGTGGACTATTTAGCTCATGGTTTACAGAATGGCCGTTGGTTGTCAGGATTATTTGCATTATATGGCCTTTGGAGGCTATTCTTTGAATAAATTTTGTCATCATTAGTTTTGTGAGCACGTAATTTTTACCTATCGTATAATCTTACAAAAATCTCAATAAATTAATTAATTTTATGAATCTTTATTGAATTTTAATGCTATTTGTGAATTTATTTGGCATTATGTAGACATATTTCGGCCTTTAAATTCATAAATAATTTAAAATGACATAATTAGGTGCATAACCTTTAATTGTTATTTAAATGATAGCAAAATGTAATTATCTGACATAAAGTAGGTTAAATGTTTAAATTCTTGATTTAATTACTTTCTTTTAACAAAATTGTGAAATTTGCCCTTTAAATGATTAGGAGTAAATTAAATAGGGCGAGTTTAATTAATTAATTTATAGTTGGACAACAAAACTATGTTAGAACTAATTATTATATTTTTTAGTTTTAATTTAATTAATTAATTGAGCTTAGATTTTTCAAAAATGAATTAAAAATGGACCTAGGCTGGAAGTGCCCAGGCCCAAGCTGCTTTACCCGACCAGCCCAACCTCAAGCCCAATTAAAATACCCGTCCGGCCCCCTTACTACACCAAACGACCCCGTTTAGATTACAACAAACCCCAGTCGTTGATCTCCTAAGACCCAACGGCTGAGAACTCACAACCCTTTAAAGTATAAAATTGTTTTAAACTACCCCTACCCCCTCAAAACCCAAAGTCTAATACCCCAAAGACCGTCTCTCTCGTCTCCCTAAACACCCCCATCGGACTTCACCGTTTGCCACCCTATCTCCGCCGACCGGAAATCGCCTCCAGCGGCGGAGCTCCTCCAAACCACACCAAAATTTCACCCAACAACCTACTCTTCACCCTCAACAACCTCCCGCTATTAGTTTTCACCAAAAACCACCCGATTTCTATTTATTTCAGATCTGAGAATCTTCAAACCCTAACCGACACAGTCTTTTTTTTCTCCTCCATTCCCTTTTCCGTTCAACCCCATACCTTTCAAGATTAACCACAAAATCGCTTAATCTCTCCTATGCTCTATCAAATCTGAGCATGCAAAGCTTTCTCGAAGTCTCACCATGGGCGTCTGTTGTCCAGTGGTCAAACGCAATGACCTATGGACATGGGATTCTAGCAGCAAGCGGTTAATTTTCGTCCTAATGCCCAGGTAAAACCCTTCTTCGATCCTCCCTCTTTTTTTCTGATTTCAACCTTCAATCCAGCATCACCATTGATTTCTAATTTTTTTCTTTTTCTTTTGTTCTGAGTTTGACTCCTAAAACGGCTAAACAAAGTATTTATTTGATTCGCTGCTAAAAGGGAGGTCAGTAAACATTGACCCTTCCTTTCTTTTAATTGTTTCAAAGTTAAAGTCATATTGTTCTTGTTATGATTGTTTGTAAATGTATGCTTTGACATTGTGTGAACTCATAGTCCTTTAATAATGTGAAATTAGTTTAATGCTAATCGACCACCTTCGTAAGCTTAGTGAATGCTTATTGGACTTTTGTAGTTAACTAAGAACCTTAATGATCTTCTGCACTTGTCCTGACTTTGGATTTCATGATATTTTAGCTAAATCTTTCATATATGCTCCACTACTCTTACGTTGATAGTGCTTGTTGATCTATATCATGTATTTGGGTCACTTGTTTGATAGTCTAAGAACGTGGTAATTATGAACCTTTAGGGACCATTACTGAGTTATCTCGCAATCAAGGGGGTACTAATGTATTTGTTCGAGTTGCTTTCTTTGTTTTGAATATGTTTCTATAGTAGTAAGACATCCTGAAATACAATTGTGAAGGTCTCATAGTAACTTTCATGACTGTGTGATCATATATATAGGTTTCACTATATGAAATATGTTTTGAAGTGAATGACCAAGTTCTAGTGAAGTTCTCCATGTTAGCCTAATTCGATGTTTAGTACTCAATTATGTTGAATATTATAGTATTAGTTAAAATACAACATGTATATATCTGAACGTCACTTATTGCGAGTTCTGTATTGATCCCTATCTTAAAAGAAAAATCAAAAGGTAAAATAATTAATTAAACCCTTAATTACTCCTATTAGTTGATCCAAGTCCTAGACAACTAGTTAAGATCAATTATTCAATTAATCAAGATTAAGTTACAATGATTCTAGTAAGCTAACCCAAGTTAATAGATAACTCAAGCAACTTAACCCTAGTTAGCTAAGGGTAATTCTAGGGACTTTAAGGGGTATTTTAGGACTTTTAGTTGAAGGAATCTTGGGTGTAACAACCCAAGAACCTTCTACACTTATAAAATCAGATTTTTAGGGGTAAAAAAGTAATTTTAAGGGCTGGGAATCTTCTAGAATGGGGCAGCTGTCCCAAAAGATAAGGGTGACAGCTGCATTTGTATTATTTTCAGCTAATTGGATAAGGAATATGCTAAGCATATCCTATCCCAAATACCCTTATATATACACACACTTTTTACCATTAAAGGACCATTTTTTTAATTACTGAAAAATCTGAGAGCCACACACAGAATTTCAGATTTAGGCACAAAATTTTACATAAATTTTCATAGCTTTTCTCCTCTGAAAACACTAGTCTCTACACAAGTTTTACACACTCTCAAAACCTGAAATCACATTGCTATTCCTTAAAAAAACAGAAACCAAATGGACTGAAGCATAAGTGCAAAAGCAGTAAGTTTTAGTTTTTCTTGCATCTGTTGGTTTTTCTTCATCTCAAAACTGATTTACTGGAGTTCTGGTTTAAAATGGGTTATTCTTGAGCCAAGGTTCCTGGGTTTTCCTTAAGTTGCTGCTGTTGCTGTGTTGGATTTTCTTTGCTGAAATTCTGGTATTTTTCGACCTTATTGGGTCATATTTTTGCTGATTTTCCTTGAGAAAAGGTATGTAACCATGATTTATATTAAATGAAATCCCTTGGTGAATCTGTCTTCATGTTTATGTGTGGTTATATTTGACCATAGATCTCAAAGTATATGTTAGTTTGGTGTTTTTTCTTGTTTGATTTCTGGACAGCATGAGTTTTTTTGGCTAATTTCAGCTTGTTTAAGGTTATCTTGGCCTAATGAGTTATTTTGTGAAGCATGACTTTAATACTCGATAGTTTAGCCAAATTTAGACTCTTCCTTAGCTAAGTTTAATACCTTCCGTGCTTATACTTGATCGTATCATATAAATTCTAGTTCTGAAACATCATTAAGGGTAAAGTGAATCTGACCCATTCATGGTCAAATTCCTCCCATAATGATGCATAAAATTCTTTGGTTGGAAGTTTTGCAGGCGCTGCTCTTAAGATTGAATAAAAGAGAGGTTCAGCTAGAAGCAGTAGTATCGAACTCTCATTTAGCCTAGGGGTAGCTCTGTTTCTCTTATTAAGTTGAGTGTAGTCTATTAGTTAGAGAAATGTATCAGTTTCGTTCAAACTTTAAATTTCAGTTGTAAAAATAAGGACTGGACGTTATTAGAATCAATATTCAGTTTCATCTTGTTTTTATTTTTATTAATATGAATTTCTTTGAAACTGGGCTAGCTTGATAAAATGGCCTATTAAGGCCCGATTCAACCTGCACCCCCAGGCTATTGGGCCTAAGGGGACAAAAGCTCAGAAGTTTTAGAATTATGTTTTTCACTTTAAATTAATGCAATATGGCATACGATTAGTAGGATTCAATTAAGATAAGAAATGTGCCTTCGAAACTCGTATGATTTGTGGGATAAAAAACTATTATGTCTGAAATTTCAAATGCAATAAGTGTTCAAAATAAGGCCACCCATTTCGTTTATCCTTCAAAATAAATTGACCACATACTTCTTCTGGTCCACAATAAGTGGTCAATTTTTTTTATTTTTTTATTTTGGTTCAAAATAAGTGTCCATTTGTATAATCAAGAAAAAAATTTAATTTATTTTTTCAAAATTACCTTTATGTACGTATTCCTAAAAAGTCTTTTACTCCTCACATTAAACCGCAACATTTAATTAAGGATAGTTTAGTCACACTAACTATTTTTGTCTAGAATTTTGTATTTACTTAATGGGTGTGCCCAAAATAAAATTGTCTCTTATTATGGACCGGGGGGAGTATAATGTTAGGGAATACCGCCAAGACATTCTAGTGGTATGATAAATATTTATTTCACACAAATATTTATTTACATCAAATTAAATAATTTAATTAATTATTAAATTAAAATGATAATACATACTATCATTTAGTCATGAATATCCAATAAATGCGTGTATGAAAAGAAAAGTCATGCAATTGTTTACTTACTGTAGATATGTAAGTGTTTGTTGTCGATAAATTTTTATTGATGGAAGTATTACTTACTGTAGATATGTAAGTGTTTGTTGTCGATAGATATTTATTGATGGAAGTACTCACGAAATAGGTGTAGATTATTGGTAGATTGGCGCATTAGTGTCCCAATTGCAACCAACTCTACAATCCTATTTTATGTATTTACCTTTTCTCGTTTCTGTATTTTCCTCATCTTTTCTTGCTTTGCACTAAAATAATAATAAAACTTAACTTTCTAATTTTATTTGTACTAAGAGTTGAACAGAATTATTGAGCTCATGGTTTACAGAATGGCCGGTGGTTGTCAGCATTATTTGCATTATATGGCCTTTTGGAGGCTATCTTTGAATGAATTCTGTCATCATTAGTTCAATTGGCTAAATTTTGTCTTTTAAGTATAGCCAATTATTTTTACCAGTTACCTCTTTTCGGGATAATTGTTTAATAAATGATCATTTTTTTCTTCTTGTAATTTATGGACCTTTTAGATTGCGGTCTAAAGATCCCTTTTAAGCCCCATAGTCTAAATTGTTACAAGTTATTACAAACTTCATTCCATATTCTAATCTTTTGTCAGTAAGGTTGAGCAAACTGAAAATCATATGAGCAAACGTTAGACCCCTCTAAGGGCTATATTTACACAAATTTTAAAAATCGAGACAAAATTAGCCTAAAAGGATACATTTGTGTAAATCAATCAAAGAATAGTTGAATGACATTCTTTTTAGGACAAATTGGCTCACCAAGTTAATGAAGACAAAATTTAAATAATAACCTCAAAAAAGCTATTTCTGCAAATGTCCTGTTTTGTCAAAGTCCCACAACTACCCAAGAATACTGCGGAAATGATATCAGATAATCACTTTTAAGCATGTTTAAAATATATTCACAGTTTACAATATATTTAAAGATTAGCCAATTTGCTTAAACTTCAGGACACAATATTCTGAAGTTTAAACCTTAAAGTTCAAACTTCAGGATATCATGTCCTAAACTTCAAGAATTATATCCAGAAATTCAAATCTTATGTCATAAATTTTAAATTAGCAGTTTAGAAATTCAGGACAAATTTCAAATTAGCAGCTAAAATTTTTAGGACAATACGTCCTGTATTCCAAATTAGCAGTTAAAAAAATTAGAATACTTGGTCATAAAATTTAAATGAATTAATTAGTCCTTAAATACATTAAAAATTATAAAAATATTTTAAATATCAGACTTAAAAGTGGCTATTGGTGACAAGGGCAGCACTTGAAAACAATATAACCTCACTCCTCTCTGCCAATTGCTTTTGTTGGCCCCCAGTTTTTTGTATTAAAGGGTCACACAGATTAAGTCAAGTAGGTCACTTTTCCAATTGTGAGAAACAAATAATCAGTGGGCTGTAGCTTTTCTTTTTATTATTCGACTACTTTTCTTGCTTATAAATTAGTTTTCTGTCTACACAGATATTCAATTCATTGCCCCAAATATATATATATATATATATATATATATATATATATATATATATATATATATATATATATATATATATATATATATATATATATATATTGTGAACACGAATATTCAGCCAGAAAATCAAATATTTAAGTTGAATTTCAATGGCTTCTCTAGTTCTTCTCTTATCTGAGCTTCTTAGACGTGAAAATACAGATAATTTTGCCTCATTCTCAGCTTCTTCTTCTTCAACTTCAGCTGTCAATTCTTGTACTATTATGGCTTCAAAAGGAGTTCAATCAATTTCCAGCAAAAGAGTTTTAACAAGTTTTAACAATAACTTTGTCAAGGAAGAGGAATTTGAAGAACTTCAAAGGATTTGTGTTGATATGGTTTGGCCTTAGAACCTTTTTTTTTTGTTGGTAATTTGTGTCAGTAAACTATGTAGTAAAACAAGTTTCTTGTTAGGGAACCAAATCCAAAATTTTGAGCTAATCCTTTCTTTTCCATTTTTGTGATTTTTCTTTGTTTGTATTTTCATCTTTTTGATTGAAAATATAAATTATACAAATTATGCACAACATACATGTAAAATTTCTACCTAGCTATAAGCCTAACCTCTCATATGATGAAATGTTCCTAAGATTCGAGCCCATATTAAGCCTACCACTCCCTTCTCTTTATTTACTCTTTCTGTTCACTTTTACTTGTTTACTATTCTAAAAATAGATTTTCATATTTACTTATCACTTTTAGTGTATCAAGAGAAAGACAATTTCCTTTTTCCTGTTATACCCACAACATTAATTACTCATTTTAAATTATTTTCTCAAAACTATTTAAAATATACATTAATTAATATTGGTGTCATGGTAAATTATGCACTTCATTTATTATTTCTTAAGAGACGTGAAAAGTCAAAACGTGACAAGTAAAAGTGAACGAAGGGAATATAAGGCAGTCAAAGTACTCGCTACGTTGCAGATCTCAATCTAACGACAACATTTGACCTACTAAATAAAAGCACATATATATAAAAACTACAAAATTAATGACATTTTTTGGGCACCCATTACCGGAATCAACATCGTAGGGTTCAATAAATCCGCTTCGTGCGCATTTATTGTCTAATACTAGGAGGTAATTTATGACGCTATATAATGGATAAACAATTAATTAATGTAGGGAATACCACCAAGACATTCTAGTGGTATGATAAATATCTATTGCATACAAATATATGTTTACCTCGAATCACATAATTTAATTAATTATTAAAAATTAAAGTGATAACACATACTATCATTTAATCATGAATAACCAATAAACTCATGTATGAAAAAGACAAATGTTATGCAATTATTGGCTTGCTGTAAATATATAAGTTTTTGTTGTACATAAGCAAAAAATGACTTAAATTATGAAATATCATTCTGGATGTCCATTTATTACCCCATTGTAGATAATTTTTCTGAAGAATTATCCATTTTGTACTCCATTAAAGTTTATCTACAAGCAGCTGATGTAGACAGGTTGCAAGCAATTCAATGAAATGACTTGCAACAACTTCTTATTAAACAAACAACTTACCAGCTGCTTCATGAAAGCTTCGCAGTTGCTTCCTTTCTTCTATAAATAAAAGAGATTTCAGTTCATTATGTACATCAGTTTGAAGTTGAATAATATGTCAATCTCTCTCTATACTTGTCTTCGATTTATTTACTTTATAGTTTTTATTTTATAACACGTTTTCGACACGAAACTCTACCATATCGAGCATTTACTTTGAAGTTTTATTTTTCTATTTCAGGATAAGAAGTAATTCAAAGTCACAATGGAACTAATAGATGGTGCCCAACATAGAAAATCTGGAAGAAAAGCAAACCTCTACATTGTTGGAGAAATCAAAGGCTTAGCTTGTGTATTTCCAGCTATTATGATTATTTGGTGCCGAAGCACCGATAGCTCGGAGGTACTCCCTCCGTTCCAATTTATGCGAACCTGTTTGACTAGGCATGGAGTTTAAGAAAAAATTAAGACTTTTAGAATCTGTAGTCCTAAACAAGTCAAAAAGGAGTTCAGAGTATTTGTGTGGTTATAAAGCTTCTCATTAAGGGTATAGTTGGAAGTTTAAGCAAAATTATTTCTAAATTTAGAAATGAATTATTCTTTTGGAACGGACCAAAAAGAAAATAGGATCACATAAACTGGAACAGAAGGAGTATCACATATTATTTGTTTTATTAATTACTCATCTTAGCAATTAAAAGTATTATAAAGAGCAATCATATATATCATGTAAGAGAGAAGTGTTACATCGGTGCATGTGTATGGCTAATGATTGAAAGGGATTTGTCACCTCCAAAAGGTAATTTTGTTTTTTAAATCCATCCAATCTTCCTATTATCACTACTAGGAGTGATAAATATTTTAAGAGGTAGCAAATTTGCTCCTGCAGAGAATCACTTGAACTCCAGTAGAGTTCATGAGAAAGGTAAGATCACTAGAAGTGATTATATGTTTTATAATGTTTTATTGTAACTAAATTGGTTAACCACCAGAAGTGGAATATGCTTATGACCATCAGAAGTGATAATTTAAACTTTCTATAGTTACAATTGAAAATAAGCTAGAGAAATATTCTCTATATTACATGCATGCCTCGATTTGATACTGAATTATCATTATCGTAAAAGAGGCTCTAAGACATCACACAATTTGTGTGATTAATGCACGTTCAGATAATTATATTTCGTTCCCTGAAGGATGAGAATTTTTGATAATATTAATCTATTCCTTGAAGTGAATGTGACAATATTAATAAAGCTTGTAAATATGAACGCGCTCTTAATTGTCACGACCCCAAAACTACCCTGCCCGTGATGGAGCCTATCGTGATACTTGGCTAGCCAATTCACTATGCATAACATAAGAAACCTTTCGTTTGATTCAATATTAACCAGTACTTCATAAATCTTCCATTTTAGCATTTCAAAACAAATAAAGTTAGGTAAAACATTTAAATACAGCGCCAAAACCCGGAGTCATCAGTCATGAGCAACTAAAAGGAAATACAAAATCTAGTATTATTCCCTTAATACAAACAAGTCTGAGAATAAACATAATGACTAAATAGGAAAGAGAAAGGCAAGGTTGCGGACGCCGTGCAGCTACCTTGCAATCTCCGAAATGCTCCAAAGAGAGTAAACCAGCTCTCACTCAACTCTGGCATCTGAATCTGCACACAAGCTGTAGGGAGTAACGTGAGTACACTAACTCAGTAAGTAACAAGCCCAACCTGTGAACTGAGAGGTAGTGACGAACTAAACCTCCATATTTATGATAGAATAAATGTAGAGAAATTTAGGCAAGCTTTCAGTTAATTAGACAACTCAAAGTGATAAGATAAATACAATTCTGAACATTTTAACATATATACCTCGACGTATTCTACATGCCAATGCATCAACAATGTGAAATGTACAATGTGCTCCCACTCTTAAATACTTGTCCCCCCAGTACTGTATATGGATCGCATGGCCCAGGGAGGATCCATCCCAGAATATATACACACCAGACAGAAGTCACTCAGTACCGAGGAAGGCCGATCCAGTCCTAAGGAGAAGATCCATTTCCAGATAACGATACACCTCACAACCACTCTGTACTGTATATGGCTCAACGGCCCAGGGAAGGTCCATCCCAGAATACATATACACGTCACTGACCTTAGTCGCTCAGTACCAATGGAAACAGGCCAATCCAGCCTCATGGAGAAGATCCATCTCCAAGCATAAACACTTCGGAAAAGATCCATGTCCAGGGAAAATCCATCCCTCAAATATCACTGCGCTCACTAGGGGTGTGTTATAGACTCCGGAGAGGCTCCTACAACCCAAGGTAACATAAGCCAAATCCAGGCATAATCATTATAACATG
This sequence comes from Nicotiana paniculata, assembly GCA_005239505.1. Classification (NCBI taxonomy): domain Eukaryota; kingdom Viridiplantae; phylum Streptophyta; class Magnoliopsida; order Solanales; family Solanaceae; genus Nicotiana; species Nicotiana paniculata. The sequence goes on along the minus strand of ML302122.1, from coordinate 13,810 downwards.
CTGCGGCGTGCAGCCTGATCTCATATCTGTCACTCAATATCAGGCTCTCGGCCTCACTCGGTCATCACTCTCCAGACTCGCTCACATGGGCTCACAATGCATGAACTTGCCAAAATCAATGATATAATGTGCAAAATAACAATTACCGAGACTGAGACATGATATGATATGCAATGATAGGACTAAGTATATAATATCAATGAAAACACATGCGATGACATCAATAAACGACCACTCGGGTCTCAAAAACATCGGCATGAAGCCTTAACATAATATGTAACATGATTTCTAGCAATGTTCACATTAAGAAGACCACTCGGGTCTCCAGAGTATCGGCGTGAAGACTTAACATAATATATAACATGATTTCTAGCAATGTTCGCATTAAGACGACCTCTCGAGTCTCCACAGTATCGGTGGGAAGCCTTAACATAATATTTAACATGTTTTCTAGCATGTTCACATCAGTCACATTGATAGAAGCACATATATCAACAAGAGAGAACCAATAAACGGAGCCATGGAATGAAACGGGTCACAAGTTATACGATGCACGCCCGCACGCCCGTCACTTGGCATGTGCGTCACCCAATTCTAATCACGCAACACGTAACTCGGGGTTTCGAACCCTCAGAACCAAGATTAGAAGCGTTACTTACCTCAATCAAGCCAAAACTCTACTCCGCGATGCCCTTGCCGCTCGACTCGGCCTCAAATCGCCTCGAATCTAACCAAAATCAGTATTATATCATTAATATATGCTAAAGGAACGAAGCCCACATTAAAATTACCCGACCCCCGGGCCCACGTCTCGGAATCCGAAAAAAGTACAAAACTGAAATCCTTATTCAGTCACGAGTTCATACATACCAAAAACGTCAAAATCCGACGACAATGACCCCTCAAATCCCCACATTAAACTCTCCAATTTTCAAACCTTAATTCCCCAAATTTCTTCCTTAAATCCCACAAATTTCATGCTTAATCAGATAGAATTTACCATAGAATCAAGTATTAGGTTAAAAAACATTACCTCAATGTGTTTCCCCTTGAATCCCTCTTCAAAAATCTCTCAAAAGCTTCAATCCCGACTTCGAAATGGTGGAAATGGGAAAAATTTAGTGAAGGGCTTAATTTATACGGACATTTCCATGCACATGCGGGCCGCTTCTGCGCCCAAAAATCCGCACCTGCGGAAATCACTAATGTCCTCAGAAGCTGCACCTGCGCCTCAGGTCTCGCACTTGCAGTCCAGCCATCCGCTCCTGCGACCAATGCCGCTTATGCGGTCTCCTTTCCGCTTTTGCGGCTCGCACCTGCTGTCCCCAACCGCAGGTGCGGTTATGACAGAAAACAACAGCTTCAACTACAACTCCAAATTTTCCAACCTCCGATAACCATTTGAAATCATCCCGAGGCCCTCAGAACCTCAACCAAACCCATAAATAAGTCACATATCAATATTCAAAGTTAGTCAAACTCTTGGAACACTCAAAACAACATCCAAACACCGAATTCACCCGAAATTCAAGCCTAAGGCTTCTAAACTTCCAAATTCCGCCAACGATGCTGAAACATACCAAACCTCATCCGAATAACCTGAAATTTTGCACACACATCTAAAATGACTCTTCAAACCTATCCCAATTTCCGAAATTCCATTCCGACCCCGATAGCTAATTTTTCACTACCGACCGAAAATCTCCAAAAATCCAAATTTCGCCAATTCAAGCCTAATTCTACCATGGACCTCCGAATAACATTCCGAACATACTCCTAAGTCCCAAATCACCCAACGAAGCTATCCGAACCATAAAAATCCAATTCTGAGATCATTTACCTATAAGTCAACTTCTGGTTGACTTTTCCAATTAAATCACCAACTTAAGAGACTAAGTATCTCATTTTTCTTGACAATTACTCTGAACCCGAACAAATCAACCAAACGCAACATAAAAGAGCAGAATCATACAAGAATGAAGTAGAAAATTGGGCTAAACTCTTGGAACGACCGGACGGGTCGTTACATCCCCCCTCTTAAACAAACGTTCGTCCTCGAATGTGCCAAGAACTGTTCCAAAAGCCATCAAATCATCGAATAACCTTACCACACACATACCCGGGGGTGACCCCCCGTCACCCTGTCCCGCATAGACGTTATAACACAACATATCTAAAATTTCTTCATCCAACCTACTCCATAAGCCTTAGAATCCAATTCCACATCTGAACGTTTCTATAAGGTCAGAATCACACATCCACACACTGCATAATTCTGAACAAGCTATATCCAACCATAACCATAACTTAAGGCAAAATCACATGATATCCCACATAACTCAAACATAGAAATTTACTTAAGCGAGAGAACCGCCCCACAAGATCAACGGGTATCGCTAAAACGAAATGCTGACAACTCTTCACACACCGTAGAATCAAAACGCACGAATACAGCATGCAAGGCTCATATCTCAATATAACTTCGCCGCAATGCATGACCCCATCCCAGCGTTGGTCCATATTATATACCACGCTCTGCCAGACTCCAAAACCACAACCACGTGAAACCTGACATCAAGTACTCAAGGTGCATCACCATAGCCACCGAGAATCGGACGATACCATGACACACGAACCCGAAAGAACACAACTAATACGTTTCAATCCTACAATACCCAACTACTTTAACTTACTCAAATCCCGCTATGAGACCACAACAGAACCACACCATGTGTGCCTAAAACCAACGAATCCCAGCCCCCCTAAGCATGGAGGAGTAACTCATAATTCATCGCAAAACACAGATAAGCCCGACAACCACTAGTCAGCATGCCCCTCACAATAGCACCACAGAGCCAATCATTCAACTCGGTGCAAAACACATATCCCCACTGGGCCTACTAAGGAACCCCAAATCAATCTGGTCATACAATAGACAAATGACCCTCCGAAGGTCCATAATGACTGAATCACATCACACACTAACATCTAACTAACCTTGGCCACGTCTATGTAGCCTACAACTATGAAATAATCTACTCATGCGAGTTCCCAGACTCAAAACCCTTAGAGCACACAAATCACCATATCCGATCTCAACTCTGTCGCCTGAATGTCTAATACTTCTCCATTACACGATCACACCACGAGGAATACCCCTACAACTGTAGGTGTTACAAGGGCGAATTTGAATACCTGCAGTCGACCAATAAGGAGAGTACCGCCACACCGATGAAGTATCCATAAATAAACACTGTGCCTCTTCTGAAACTTTCGCCTTCATCGAACCATACCTAAAAGTAACATCATCTATTTGATCGTCTGAGATCATCCGTGCTACCTAAGAATTCAGAATTTCCCCTTTCAAACCACATCGTAGCCCATCATACTGAGCAATGACAAAACCAATCGGGTCTCCAGACCCCCAATAGGCACCACACATGACCGACACACACGGTCCATAACAACAACATCGCCTACAGGGGCAAACACATGAACAAATGTAACTAAAGACTCACGAGGCATATCCAGAAAATAGGAAAATATATGATGAACACGTGAATATGATGAACCGGAATCAAATAAAATTAAAGCACCTCATGACATACTGAAACAATACATGTGGTCACGGCATCTGAGGCCATAACATCTGGTCTGGCTGAAATTGCATAAAATCGAGCCTGATCACCACCGGATCGACCTCCCCCTCTAGGGCGACCCCTAGCTGCCTGACCCCCACCCATAACTGCATGGGCGGGTGATGAAGTGACTGGTACCGAAACTGATGGCTGACTCCTCTACTAAGATGGACCTCCCGTAAGGTGGGGACAAAACCTCTTAATATGACCTGGATCTCCACACTCAAAGCAACCCCTCTCGGCAAATGGTGGTGGGGATTGAAGGGAACCCCTAAATCCGGGATGGCTGGTGAAAGAGCCTGACATGGAAGAGCCCTGGACTGACGGTGCACTGGATAAACTCTGGACTGGAAGGGTGTTGAATGATGGGTGCCCCTGATGAGAACTGTGAGGACCAAGACCATATGACCTTGGCGGGCTGACTGAGCCTGCCTGAATGGACGGCCGCTACCGTGATGGAACTGTCCTCCTAAAGGGACACCACCAAAACTACCAGATCCTCGAGGCCTCTTGGCCTCCCTCTCATCTCGCTCCTGGCGACGAACTGACTCAATATTTAGGGAGAATTAACAATCTCCTCAAAAGTAGCACCGATACTCTCTCCCTGGTCACGAGAATCCGAAGCTGATACAAGAGACTATCCACGAACCTCCGGACCCTCTCCCTGTCCGTAGGAACCAACCAAATGTCATGACGATCTATCTCTGATAACCTCATCTCATACTGCATCACTGTCAGATCACCCTGACGCAACTGCTCGAACTGCCTACGCAGCTCCTCTCTGTAGAACTGTGGCACAAATTCTCCAGAAAGCAAACGGAGAACTCCTTCCAGGTAAGGGATGCTGCACCGACAGGTATACGCCTCTCATAAGCCTCCCACCAAGTAAAGGTATCTCCTAAAGATTGGAAGGCAGCGAATAAGACCCCACTAGTCTCCAATATACCCGCTGTGCGCAGAATCGTCTGACACCTTTCTAAGAAACCCTGGGCGTCCTTGCCCTCTGCGCCGCTGAAAGTCGGAGGCTGAAGTCTACCAAACCTCTCCAACCTGTGCTTCTTATCATCGAGCATGATGGGAATTACAAAATCCTGAACAGGTGCAACCGGCTGGGCTGGGGCTGACCCCGGTGTCTGAAGTCTATGAACAACCTACGGTGTACGAGTGGCAGGGGTCTGAGTGCCTTCCCCGGCCTGAGAAGTAGCTGCTGATGTAGAAACATTGACCGCCTGACCAATACTGGTGCATGCAGTCAAAATTTGGGCCAAGCTCTCCTGAAGACCCGGAATACCAATAGGCACAACTGGTGCATGAGCCGATCCCACTGAAACATCTGTGGGTATGACCTGATTTGGAATAACTGGATAGTCCATAGGTACTACCCTGACCGCTGTGCGGGCTACACCCCTCCCCTTACCAAGGCCTCGATCGTGGCCTCAGCCTCTCACGGGCCCAACTGGCGGCTGAACATCCTGATCGGTAGTACGTGTCCTCACCATCTGAGAGAATGAAACAACAGAAATTTAGTTACCAGAATCATCAGATTCACACGACAAGAATTCAAGAATGTGACATTTTTCCTAAGGGTTCAACAACCTCTCGAAGATAAGTACAGGCGTCTCCATACCGATCCGTAAGACACTATTAAACCTACTCATGACTGGTGAGTCCTATGTAACCTATATCTCTGATACCAACTTGTCACGATCCCAAAACTACCATGGCCGTGATGACGCTTATCGTGATACTAGGCTAGCCAATTCACTATGCATAACATAAGAAACCTTTTGTTTGATTCAATATTAATCAGTATTTCATAAATCTTCCATTATAGCATTTCAAAACAAATAAAGTTAGGTAAAACATTTAAATACAGCCCCAAAACCCGGAGTCTTCAGTCATGAACAATAAAAGGAAATACAAAATATGGTACTGTTCCCTTAATACAAACAAGTTTGAGAATAAACATAATGACTAAATAGGAAGGAGAAAGACAAGGCTGCGGACGCCGTGCTGCTATCTTGCGATCTCCGAAATGCTCCAAAGAGAGTAAATCAAATCTCACTCAGCCTTTGCACCTGAATCTGCACACAAGGTGCAGGGAGTAACGTGAGTCCACCAACTCAGTAAGTAACAAGCCCAACCTGTGGACTGTGAGGTAGTGACAGACTGTATATGGCTCGCATGGCCTAGGGAAGATCCATCCCAGAATATGTACACATCAGACAGAAGTCACTCAGTACTGAGGAAGGCCGATCCAACCTTAAGAAGAAGATCTATCTCCAGATAACGATACACCTCACAACCACTCGGTACTGTATATGGCTCAACGACCCAGGGAAGGTCCATCCCGGAATACGTATACACGTCACTGACCTTAGTCGCTCAGTACCAATGGAAACAGGCCAATCCAGCCTCATGGAGAAGATCCATCTCCAAGCATAAACACTTCGGACAAGATCCATGTCCAGGGAAAATCCATCCCTCAAATATCACTGCGCTCACTGGGGGTGTGTTACAGACTCCAGAGGGGATCCTACGTTCCAAGTGCTAACATAAGCCAGATCCAGGCATAATCATTATAACAAGCTGCGGCGTGCAGCCTGATCCCATTTCCCACACTCAAGATTAGGATCTCAGCCTCACTCAGTCATCACTCTCCAGTCTCGCTCACATGGGCTCACAATGCATGAACTGGCTCGAATCAATGACATAATGTGTAAAATAACAATTACCAAGACAAAGACTTGATATGATATGCAACGATAGGACTGAGTATATAATATCAATGAAACACATGAGATGACAGCAATAAACGACCACTCGAGTCCCAACAACATCGGTTGAAGCCTCAACATAATATCTAACATGATTTCTAGCAATGTCCGCATTAATAGGACCACTCGGGTCTCCACAGTATTGGCGTGAATCCTTAACATAAGATTTAACATGATTTCTAGCAATGTTTGCATTAAGACGACCACTCGGGTCTCCACTGTATCGGCGGGAAGCCTAAACATAATATTTAGCATGTTTTTTAGCATGTTCACATCAGTCACATTGACAGAAGCACATATATCCTCACATGGTGCATGCCCGCACGCCCATCACTTGGCATGTGCGTCACCCAATTCTAATCACGTAACACGTAACTCGGGGTTTCGAACCCTCAGAACCAAGATTGGAAGCGTTACTTACCTCAATCAAGCCAAAGCTATACTCCGCAATGCTCTTTCCGCTCGACTTGGCCTCGAATCGCCCTGAATCTAACCAAAATCAGTATTATATCATTAATATATGCTAAAGGAACGAAGCCCACATCAAAAATACCAATTTACATCACAAATCCCGAAATTGGCCAAACCCAACCCTCGGGCCTACGTCTCGGAATCTGATAAAAATTACAAAACTAAAATCCTTATTGATTCACGAGTTCATACATACCAAAAACATCAAAAATCCGACGACAAATGACCCCTCAAATCCCCACATTAAGCTCTCTAATTTTCGAGCCCTAATCCCCCAAATTTCTTCCTTAAATCCCAGAAATTTCATGCTTAATTAGATAAAATTTACCATAGAATCAAGTATTAGGTTCAAAAACATTACCTCAATGTGTTTCCCCTTGAATACCTCTTCAAAAATCTATCCAAAGCTTCAATGCCGTCTTCAAAATGGTGGATATGGGCAAATTTTCACGAAGGGTTTAATTTTATACCTTCTGCCCCAGGGATTCCGCACATGCGGGCCGCTTTTGAGCCCAAAAATCCGCACCTGCAGAAATCACTAATGTCCTCAGAAGCCACACCTGCTCCCCAGGTCTCTCACTTGCAGGCTCGCAGATGCGGTCCAACCATCCGCTCCTGTGACCAATGCCACTTCTGCGGCTCGCACATGCGGTTCCCAATCCGCAGGTGCGGTTATGACAGAAAACAGCAGCTTCAGCTGCAACTCCAAATTTTCCAACTCTCCAATAACCATCCGAAATCATCCCGAGGCCCTCAGAACCTCAACCAAACCCACCAACAAGTCACATATCAATATTCAAACTTAGTCGAATTCCTGGAACGCTCAAAACAACATCCAAACACCGAATTAATCCGAAATTCATGCCCAAGAACTTCTAAACTTCCAAATTCCGCCAACGATGCCGAAACATACCAAACCTCATCCGAATGACCTGAAATTTAGCACACACATCCCAAATGACAATACGAACCTATCCCAACTTCTGGAATTCCATTCCGACCCTGATAGCTAATTTCCCACTGCTGACGAGAAATCGCCAAAAATCCAAATTTTGCTAATTCAAGAGTAATTCTACCGCGGACCTCCGAATAACATTCCGAACAAAATCCTAAGTCCCAAATCACCTAACGAAGCTACCTGAACCATTAAAAACTAATTCCGAGATCAGCTACCTATAAGTCATCTTCCGATTGACTTTCCAATTAAATCACCAACTTAAGAGACTAAGTGTCTCATTTCTCTCCACAATCACTCCGAACCCAAACCAATAAACCCAACGCAACATAAAAGAGCTGAATCATACAAGAATGAAGCAGAAAATGGGGCTAAACTTTCGGAACGACCGGCCAGGTCATTACATTAATATAAATATATTACGATTCACCTCCAGAAGAGGTAATATGGTTGAGAGAATATATATATATATATTCAATAATTTGTATTTTAAATTTGCTCCCGAAGTAGTAAAACAATTGAATTTTTCTCCTGAAGTAGGAAAATATTATGAAACTGTATCGTTTGTGCTTAAACAAAATAACGAGCTATTCAAAGTTATTTTTGAAGAGCATTTTTAGTGAATAAAGAAATACCACAACTCACCTCCTGAAGAGCTAGAATAACAGAGAATATAAATATTATTTTTGTGACATAAAGATCACTGATGCACGTGCCTATTGTAGAATGCTTTTTACTACAACCACATTAATATATTATGGTTAGTTATTGAGTTCCCCGAAGGAAATAACAACTCGTGTATCTTTCCTTAAAGGATGCAATGACTATGTGGTTGCCGCATTGATACAAAATAGTCAGATGTTAATGGTATTTCTCCTTGAAGAATATAACACAAAGTTAGTGGTAGAAATATTAAAATTCTTAATTTTCGTCATTTATAAATTTATAATTGGCTTTATATTGTCCATTTGATTATAATTTTCTCTCATGACACCAGACGTGTCTGAGCAATATTTGATAGTACAAAATTTATCAAAAGCTCCCGAAGAGCTAACTGTTTGTCTAGAAGACATATGACACAAGTAGTGTCTAAATAATATTTGATTGTGGACAATAAATTGAAGGCTCCCGAAGAGCTTATTTGTCATTACTGTGGTCAAAACATATGTTATGATAAATCCGAAGTTCACTATATCACGTAGCACTCACAGTAAACTAGAAATTTTTACTGAGGCAAAAGTAGCTTCAGTAAATCAGAAATTTACTGATACAAAAGTAGCCGTAATAAATCAGAAGTTCACTGATATGAAAATTTATGCCATATACTAAAAGATAGCACATGCCACAATAAACTGGAAGTTTTTATTTTCCATCTGGCTTAAATACGATGAGCTAATTGAGAATTCTGATAAGCATATATTGAAGAACTAGAAGATTCTTCAAGAATTCTCTTGTGTTGCTTGTTCTCATAATAATATGACTATACTAGCTAAAGTTGGGAATAAGACCCCTAATTTTAAAATATATAAAAGGTGAATATGGGCCCATTCACCTATCATGTGAACCACTTATAGTTGCATATATGATATGGTTACATGTGCAATTATTGTCAACCTGCAGTTTGACATTTGAAATTGCTTTTCTCAATTAAGAGCATAAATTTTAGATTATGAAATCATGACGGTTCATCTTGATAACACTGGTTTATATCCAAGCTGGTTTAGCATTGAATACCTCCTATTTATGGCTAAATTATTGCTTATGAGAACAAAACTTCATGTGTTGGTCTTAGATTTTCTAAATTGCATACAACAATACTTGTATGCATCAAACCAATAATATATGATAAGTCCTCCCCTCACAATTGGTTTAGAATCAGAAACCAAATATTTTTACCATCTAATAACTTTTGATGAGTGGTATATGATTAATTTCTCTACCACAAAGCACAAATATAGGTTTCCCAAAGAAGATTTGGGATATATGTTAGTTTTCTAACATTAGGGAGGATGGAATAAGCAGTTAAAAGATATGTTATATGAATCGAATTATCATTAGTGTGATACTCATTTAGAAGATAATTCAAGTCAAATGCCTGAAGTATTTGTTGATCCAAAATAATTTATCATATTTCAGCTGCAAATGCTCCTATTAAAATTAAAGTCCCTGAAGGATAGAGTCTTAGTGTACACATGAAGCGTGGTAGACCAATCGGTTCCAAAAGTAACAATCCTTGAAATGGATAGGAGCAAATGATCAAAATGATCATAATAAGGAGGAAATAAGCTCTAGAAGAGCCCACAACATAACATTCCAGAAAACGTTCAGGTACCTATAAAGAAAGTGACAAGATCTCAACAAGTTATGTCGCTTGCGAATCGATACGAAATGATCGTCCACGATATATTTGATACAATATAGTGCACAATATTGTAAAAGATTGTGAGGATCGGGCCTACAGTCCAGACACCTGAATATGTCATGCAAATGCAAGTCAAAACCTATATGACTCATTTGATTAAATCTCTATAAAGATCCCTGAAAGATTTAAAATGCCTGTAGCATATAGTTCAAAGTTTCGAGAAATGTACTCGATCAAATTACAAAGGTCTTTGTACGGTTTAAAGGATTCTGGTTGTATGCGGTATAATCGCCTCAGTGAATATTTTCTAAAAGAAGGTTACGTAAGTGATGTTATTTTTCCATATATTTTTATAATAAAAATGTCATCAGAATTTGTTATAGTTGTTGTTTATGTTTATGACATAAATCTTGTTGGAACTCCAAAAGATCTCCAAAAGGCAATTGAATATCTTAAGAAAGAATTTGAGATGAACTAACTTGGAAAGGAAAAACTTTGGCATGGTATGAAAATTAAACATTTAGCAGACGAAATCTTTATCCATCAATTTGCTTATACAGAAAGGGTCTTAAAATGCTTTTACATGGACAAAGCACACCCATTGAGTACACCAATGGTTGTTTGATTACTTGAAGTGAATAAAGATCTGTTCCGACCTCCATAAGAGGATGATCAAGATATAGCGCTTCTCCTACACGGAGACATTGGAACTGGATTAAGCATATATTGCGATATTTAAAGGGAACTCTTGATATGAGTTTGTTTTATGCAAACAAAGGTAGTGCAGATCTTGTTGGTTATGCCGATGCAGGTTATATATTTGATCCCTATAAAGCTCGATCCCAAACCAGCTACGTGTTTACATGTAGAGCGAGTAAGGAATGCGTATGGTTGAGATCAGTGATTCATTTCATTCGAGAAAAATATGGTTTGAAATGTGATAGAAGACCCACAATTTTATACGAAGACAATGCTGCATGCATAGCCCAATTGAAGTGAGGTTTTATAAAAGGAGATAGAACGAAGCACATTTCAAAAAAATTATTCTACACAGATGATCTTCAGAAAAATGGTGACATTTATGTGCAACAAATCCGTTCAACTGAAAATCAGGCATATTTTTTCGCCAAGTCTTTGCCAACTGCAACCTTCAAGAAGATGCTATACAAGATTGAATGCGGAGACTTAAGTATTTGAAATAACGTATTTATAAGGGGAAGTAACGTATATATTGTACCTTTTTTTCCTTGCCCTATTTTTTTCACTGAATTTTCCTGGTAAGGTTTTTAAAGAGCCAGCTTGCAATGTATATTATTAGTGTACTCTTTTTCTTTGACTAAGATTTTTTCCCATGGGATTTTTTCTAGTAAGTCAAACCCGGGCCCGCACCTTGGAACCAGATGAAACTCACAAAATTCAACAACCCATACAATCACGAGTCCAACCATACTATATTCACTCAAATCCGACTCTGAATCAATGTTCAAAACTCAAAAATTCACTCTATGAAACTTTAGACAAAACCCCCTCAATTTCTCTTTTGAATTCATCCACCAAATGCTACAAATGAGAATAGATTCATGAAATATAATCAAAACCGAGTTAAGAATGCTTACCCCTATTCATGTGGTGAAAATCGCCTCCAAAATTGCCCAAATCCGAGCTCCCAACTCAAAATATGACCAAATAAACAAACCCTTGATATTATATGTTTCTGCCAGCTGTTCTGCCTCATTTGTCATGCCAAATGTTCCCTAAACTCGCTTTTGATACCTTCAATGGATTCTTTGTGAAATTTTAGTCAAGTTAGGCTTTTGAATCACTCCATTTGACCTTATAATGAAAGATATATGTTGGTTTCAATATTTGAAAATAGTGCAGATTTTTAAATACGAATTCTGTGACAATTTCGTAATTAATCTAAAAAAAAATCTGGTAACCCAGTTCTTAGTAAGATGATCATAAATTTCTCATACAATGTCGAAACTTGATGATTCCGGTTGATACAGTTCCAAAAATGTGATATGGGTCTAATGCTTCAATCTAAACATAAATTGGAGCTCATTTGCTTAATGTGGTACCACTTATGCTTGAAGAAACAACGTCGAAACGTAAAAAACGAGCGCAAGACAACTCAAACCTATCCGAAATTCACCCGATCCCCTCGGGACCCCATCCGAACATACCAACAAATCCCATAACATCCCACTAACTTACTCGAAGCCTCAAATCACGCATAACAATATGAAAACCAAAAATCGCACCTCAAATCGAACTTAATGAGCTCTGAATCTTTCAACTTTCAAAACTCATGCCGAACCTTTTCAAATCAACTTGGAATGAAATCAAATTTTGTGCACAAGTCCAAATGAAATAAAGAAACTATTCCAATTCTACAATTTGAATCCGATATCATCAAAGTCAACTCCTGGTCAAACTTATGAACATTCCAAACCTTTAAATTTCCAACTTTCGTCAACTAGTACCGAAATCTTCTAGAAATATCCAAATGCCAATCCAGGCATACGTCCAAGTCTAAAATTACCATCCGGACCTAACGGAAGTCCGACTTGGGCAACTCTTCCAACTTAAAGCTTCCTAGTTGAGAATCCTTCTTCTAAATCAATCCCGAATAACTTGAAAACCAAAATCGATGATTCACACAAGTCATAATACATCATATGAAGCAACTCAAGACATCAAACTGCTGAACGAAATGCAAATGCTCAAAATGACCGGTCGGGTCGTTACAATTTAGTAGTATAAGAGTTGATTTTTTTGGGTATAATATTGTAGTAGTAGTAGTTATAGTAGTTGTAGTAGTTGTCTTACTATGTACTCAAAAAAAGGTAGTTGATGTACCATGGCTCAGAAGAATATTTAGAAAAAAAAAGGAAGGAGTTAAATTAAAAAAATACTACTCACTCCCTACTAAGAATAAATTATTAGGAGCTTTTTTTGGAACTGCAAATCTGAAATCATACTGATGCGTGGCTAGATTTCATGATTTTAAGCATTATATACCTTACATTTTATGTGATTTTGTGATAAAAATACACGTTATATGTGCATAATGGAGTCTATTTCATGTGTAGGTGAATTGGAGATGGAAGCCGAGTTAAATGGATGCATAAACGTCAAAAATACGCTCAAGAGTCGAAAATGAAAGTCCCGGGATATAGTGGGGCGTTTTGGCCATAAAGCCAGGCCAAGCCTGGCTATAGTGGGGCGTTAGATCCATAAAGCCAGGCCAAGCCTAGCTATAGTGGGGCGTTAGAGCCCAAAAGCCAGGCCTAGCCTGGCTATAATGGGGCGTTTGGGGCTTAACGCCTGGGTCCCGGGTCCTGTCAATTTCGAGTTTTGAAGGTTTTAAGTATTTCCCGGTTTGAATAGAAGTCTCCTACACGTTTAGGGTTTGTCCCAAACTTATAAATAGACCAAAAACACAACTTTGAAGGGATTTGATTCACGATTATTCACGATTTGGACGAGGAGATTCACGTGGAGGAACACACACCACGCTTGAAGGAGGCTCTAGCTAGTTTTTTTTCTCTTCCTTTAATTTCATAGTTTATTAGTTCTAGAGTTTTGGGTGCTACATGAACGT
>MDKI01132748.1:0-41873 GCA_005239505.1 Nicotiana paniculata | reverse complement strand
CTATATTACTTGTCGACCACGTACACTTGCGTGTGCATTGGGAAATCAACCAACAGATATTCATCAAGCAACTTTAGGTAAGTGATTCTTCCCATCTTTGAGTTAGAAGACTTGGATTATACATAGATTAGACATGAAATTGGTGGAAATTTGGGATTTTTGAACAAGGACCTAGAATGTGTATTTTTGGATTTTGACCACGAATTTGAGCATGAAATTAAGAATAAATTAGATACTAGAGTTAGTATAGTCATGGGTAATCTTTATCTTCGAAAAATTTAAGAATCCGGGCATGTGAGCCCGAGGGAAATATTGTCAACTTTTCGATCGGAATTGGGAATTCATATAAATTGAATTGTTATAAGTATTAGAGTATGTTTTCATTGGTTTGCCCGTTATTTGGATAGATTTGGGGCGTTGTGCATCAATTTGTGTTGTCGAAAGGGCTTGGAGGCCGGTTATGAATCTTCGGAGCGAGTTAAGTCTCCTTTCTAAGCTTGTGAGGGGGATTTTCCCCCATAGATGAACTAATTAAATATGTGCTACTATTTGTGGGGGCTATGTGCGCACGAAGTGACGAGAGTCCGTGCGTAGCTACTATTATGCTTATGTCGGGGTAGTCTAGGACCCAAAAGCATGTTCTATTTTCCGTACTTGTAATTTTACTGATGACCTTATCGAACTTGGCAAATGAATTTCTAGAAAAGATTTAAATACTATCCTTGTGACCATTAAAAAGAGAAATTGTCATTTTCTTGAATAATTGTTTTCCCGATATAGTCGGGGTGGACTATTTGAATGTGCATTGTCACGACCCAAAAATCTATTAAGGTCGTGATGGCGCCGGGCACCATCGTCAGGCAAGCCAATCATTAATCAGTTGAAATAAATTCTTGTTTTAACATTTTTAAAATCATTACCTTTAACTTATTACGTATTAACTAAACAAAAAAAATTCGTTAAGCAAATACGATGGTTTAAATATTCCATTTTAGCGAATATATCCCAAACACATCCCAGAATCCGGTGTCACAAGTGCATGAGCCATTTCTAAGAATTTATACAATCGTTACAAAGCTTGTTCGAGATACAAATTGGACAATGAAATTTAAAACAAAATGAATACAATATGAGGGAGACTCTGACAGCTGCGGATCGCCTCCGGATGATGCAGCTCGCCTAAGTCTCCAAACCTGCCACATCACTGTGAAAGTACCTGTGCAATAAAAATGCACATCAAGTGTAGCATGAGTACGAAAACAACGTGTACTCAGTAAGTATCCCGCCTAACCTCAGAGAGGTAGTGACGAGGGGTCGATTTGACACTTGCTAAAGGTCAATTTAGTATAATATTCACACAATAAGTCCACATTTTTTTTTATCAAGAAAGCAGTTACTCAGGAAAGTGGTAAATTCTTCTTAAAGGAACACGAAAATAGCTTTTAAATCTTTGTTTTGAAACTCATTTTCCAAGTTTAATAATATTCAATAATATAACCCTATCAGGAATATAATTATCTTCGGAGGAATCAATTCTCTTTCTAAATGATTAACAAAAGGTACACTCTAGACTTTTTAGGAAATAAATTACCGATTCAATAGTACTAAAAGTCTAATATTATTGGCAGTATCACATGTACAACACGTAAGGCATGCTAGTAGGTCCTAGACTACCCAGACATGGCACAATAGTAGCTACGCACGGACTCCCGTCACCTCGTGCGTACGTAGCCCCCACAGATAGTAGTACATTTAATTAGTTCACCTAGGGGGACAATTCCCCCTCCCAAAGTTAGAAAGGAGACTTACCTCGCCCGAAATTCCATAACCGGCTTCCAAGCCCTTCCGATGACTCCGATGGATGCAAAACTCCCCTAAACTACCAAATAACGGGCAAGCAATGAAAATTCATTCTAATACTCGTAACAAATTCAAATTATATACTTTCCCAACTCCGCTCAGCAAATTGACCAAAATGCCCTCGGGCCCACGTGCCCGGATTCCAAAATTTCTCGAAGATATACCCTACCCATAGTCTTACTAACTCATATATACAATTTACTTTAAATTCCATGCTCAAATTCGTGGTAGGAATCCAAAACAAAATTTCTAGGTTTTCTTCCAAAAATCCCATTTCCCTACTAATTTCCATGTTCAAATTCATGTATAATCCTTGTATCTAACTCAAAAATGGGAGGAATTTACTTACCTTGTAATGCATGATGAAAATCCCCCTTTGAAGCCTTCCAAAATCGCCCACACCAAGTGAAAAATGAAGAAATTGCCAAGAAATCCTGGTTTTAAAACATTCTGCCCAGGCCTATTTTCGCATATGCGATCCACTTCTCGCACCTGCGCTTCCACAGGTGCGCCCAAACTTCCGCACCTACGGCATCCTCATCCCCAGCCAAACTTCACACTTGCGCCACCTTGTCCCCATCTGCGCCTTCGCAGGTGTGGAATTTGCATCGCACCTGCACTCCTAGCCAAGCCAGCCAAATATCGCACCTGCGGCTCCGCATTTGCGACCAAAGCCTCGCAGGAGCGGTCACACCAGATGACAGCAACCTCAGCCTTCTTCAAACTCCAAACTTGATCTCTTAACCACCCGGAATCCATGCGAGTCCCCTAGGACCCTGTCCAATTACACCAACCTATTCCAAAACATAATGCGGACTTGCTCGAGGCCTCAAATCACCTCAAACAATGCAGAAACCACGGATCGCACTAAAATTCAAACTTTAAGAACTTAGAATTTCAAACTTCCACGTCCGATGTTGAAACCTATCAAATCATGTCCGATTGACCCCAAATTTTGTACACAAGTCATATTCGACATTACGAACCTGCTCCAACTTCCGGAATAGCATTCTGACCCCGATATCAAAATTTCTACTTCCGGCCGAATTTCTCAAAAACCTTCAAATTTCTATCTTTAGCCAAATGACTTCAAAATGACCTACGGACATCCGAATTCACTTTCGATCCCGCTCCCAAATACAGAATCACCATACAGAGCTATTCCCAGGCTCGAAATCCCAAACGGACATCAATATCACTGAAATGCGCTTCTAGCCAAACTTAGGAAATTCTTCTAAAATGATATCTTCCATAACATGCTCCGAAACGCTCCCGGGTTATCCAAATCCCGATCCGGACATACGCCGAAGTCCGAAATCAATATACGAACCTGCTGGAACCTTCAGATCCTGATTTCGAGTTCGTTTACACAACATTCCAATCTTAGTCAATTTCTCCAACTTAAGACTTCTGAAATGAGAATTTTCTTTCCAAATTAACTTTAAACTTCCCAAAATTCAACTCCGACCACGCCCACGGGTCATAATACATGAAAAGGAGCTGCTCAAGACTTCAAACCGCTGAACGACGCGCTAAAGCTCAAAACGACTGATCGGGTCGTTACATTCTCCCCCACTAAAACAGAAGTTCGTCCTCGAACGTTCTCAGAACTACTCTGGAGTTATCTGAAATCGCTGATTAACACCTCGTGCACCTGCCCGTGCTACCAAAACCCAGTTGAGTACATTAGCTTGATCAAATCTGAGGATTTCTTCTTTTATCCATATAATAAGCTCAGAATCCAGTTCCAACACTTGAAATTCTCTGCCAGGCCTGCTTCCAGTATATAATCGTTGTATCAACTACCACACGATATACCAGAACACGACAGCATACCTTTGTTGAATTAGCACCATGCACCGCATAATTCATCATACGACCACAGTGACACTCCCTGCACCTTAATAGCCAAGATATCACGAATCTAATGCTCCCAATGCACCTAATGATATATATATATACATATATATATATACATCCTGCTATAATGCTGGCGATACCACCACAACGGAGGAGATGTGTAGAAATTCCTAACCAATTGCAGAGTTAACAAAACATTGAATCCTTCCTCTTGTCTAAGACCATCATCTCATTACAAACCAACAAGGGTGACTGTCCTTTAATGTATTTCACATAATCTTATCGCACTGATCCCTGATCTAATAACCTCGTCTCACCCAATATGAACTATTCAGACAAAAAATCACCCCAAACATGACCAACAGCCGCACATGATACCACAACGCGCCAATAGGCCATAACTCGAACATGATACATAAAGGAATGACTCAAGAAGAGACTACTCGACTCACGCAACTAATATGAACTTTCTCAGAAAATAGGAAGTAAAGCACAAGAAAATAAATATAGGAACCTGACTCATCATTACACTATTGCGGCGTGCAACCCGATCCAAATAACATACTTGTGGCGACGTGCCACCCGATCCACACATAAAATTCACACAAGGAAATATACACGGACCTGAATTTCTCACTGCTACAATTTACTAAATATCGGTCACAAGCACGCTAAGTGCATAATACCATCCCGGGGAGACTGATAAAGTACTGAGGTGCGATATATACATACACATATATATATACATATATATATATATATATATATATATACATATATATATATACACTCTAGATCTCAAGAGCTATCCCGCTCACATAACATCACCACTACGCGGGACCTCAACACATAAGAAATTATCAAGTCGTTTCACAACTCACACGACACAATCATAATATCACATGAATTTGACGAAGACGGAACAACACCTGATATTCCAACACCCCTCCTTGAGGAGCGCTATACTGAAATGAACACATCTGCCTCACACGAAGCCCATAATCCTGTTTAAATCCATTCATACACTTCAGGCCGATTCTGCTCGCAATATACTAGGCTGATAGCCTTACCTGGGTCCATAATAACCCATTTCCTCTCATAATACGCAATAACAACCATCATACTGGGGACAAACGCCCCACAATCCACAACCGAATGCACCAAATGCCTTCCAGGCGTAAATTCTCAAATAAGCAATATTACACTTCTTTATACTCAGTCCAAATCTTCAATCCATTAAGTGAATACATGCCACACTTATACAATCTTCCCGTGGTCATGCACCCACGACCTTTCACACAAGCTAGCAAGTCTGCACATCCACCACTGGCCACACTAACGTTGTAAAAAAAATCAAGAACCCATAACCAGGGTACAAAGCCTCTTCCATCGAATATCGATCCAAGGTGACACTAAAGATAACACCAGCTTACTCTGGACTTTCAAATCACTTTTTCTTGCTTATCCGAGCTCATGACATCCTTGCTAACACCAAACCGCAATCTCGATTCTTACTCCCAGTTACACACTGTTTACTGCACCTAACATGCCAATATGAAATTGCGCAAGAATTCCATCATAACTCCTGAACCACTAATAGGGTGAACACTTCATTATATAGAAACCTTTTACTTACCTCAATTCAAGAGAACCACCACAACACATGAGTGAATTCCCACAATCACAATATATGCAAATCCTTAAGTAGTGGTATGAACCATCATAAACCCTCCGGGACCCGCCTACACCTGACAGGCCATAGCACTCAAATGCTCCCAAATCAAATCTGTTACGCCGGCCGTCAAACCTCGCGCACACTGTGCAAACCACACGCATAACTCAGTCACACTGAGAAACTGATCACTGCCGCACATGTGCCATTTCAACCTTGGCTAATCAATCTATCTTGTTTTAATCATCTTCAATTTTCCTCAGGAATAGTAGTAACTTCCTTCAACTCATAGCAAACTCAACCCTCACTCATCCCTAGTGACTTTGATTCACGAGACCATGCTGCCTAAATCCCGCAACTCGTCTCGTACCCTCCTGATAATCTTTCTACAACATGGAGTTTATTTCTCTCACTCCTCCAATACTATCCTGCACGCTGAAAATAACATGGAGCACTCCAACCATTTTCCATCTCTCTGAAATTACGTTGCAAAAGCTAAATTCTTAATCATACTGCTGCATTTAACCCTGAAACGCCGCGTTCTTAACTTCCGAATTTATTAGGACCACTATTGAGGGTCACTCACTCTGACTGGCCCCGAATACAATCAACTCCAAGGATGTTCTAGCACCTGAACACCCTTTTCAATGAAACACGTGACTGAGTCACTACCCTTGCAACTCGCCTATGCCTTAAGCATAAATTCTGAATCTTTCCAAGCATAACCCTGGTCCAATAGGACCCACTTTTTCACACATTCATCAAATCCCACGCACGATCACCATTTTACTCCTTTCCCCTTAGCTGAAATAACTTGCCAACATACCGAGAATCCGCAACCCCATGGTAACACAATCCTACAACCCAATTGCAGGTGGTGGGACTCCCCCACTTAGCCCAAAGCTACTCCGTGCACCACTCTAGACCCAGATGAGATCCTTTCTTCTTTGTTAACATGATTTTTCTTAACCAATCCGTCCAACTCTTCGGAATTCCCCTGTCCGCATTCCCTAAATACTCAATTCTCTAGTATCATTCACACATTCTGCCTCCTACCGGAAAACCACTAGAATCCCTCACAGAAACTTGCCAACCATACAACCGCTAACCTACTCATAGGAGATAACCCACCTATGGAAATCACCAACTGACACCTTCCAACGATGTTGTATTGCACACTCTCTACAACATCAATACCCTATCCTGTGCCCTTCTTCCTCTACCAACTTTACTAGTCCACCCGCTCCTCATGGACGTCAATTAAATGCGCTACAACATCTTCAAATTCACCGCCACATTGCGTCCTTCTTCATATTAACAACTCCTCTATACTGCATCCCATCTCCCACCGAGATAACCCACATTTCAACTTAAGCTCGTGGACCTAATCACCATCCACTCAAACTCTCGAACTTTCCCTCAAGGTAGGCAGTTGTCTTACCACTGAACTCCTGTGCTATGTTGCCACTCTCCCACTTGCTCGATTCAATCTCATTCTTCCCAGCTCTTAAACCAGCAGATCACCGCGATTACAAACTCTCTGAGGATCATCTTTCTCGATCTGCCTTCATTAGAAATAACTATTCAGTCCTGAACCACCAAGCACCACGATCTCTAACAACCGCTTCTTCAATACTACTTCACAACACTCTGACCCAATGCAACTGAAGAAACCCGACAGACTTAACACATTTCATTCGATCAATGACGACGGTTTCACATCACAGGTGAATATCCCACCTTACTTGAATACACCAAGTCTTACTACTTTATCAACCTAAAACCTGACCATTTATAGTCCAAATGACTTTCCTCTGTCGGAACTAAAATGCTGAAATCTCGAAATCACGCCCTGAGAAGACCTCCCTCCAAGACATTCATCACCCCCAACGCATGGGCAAGCGTTCCACCATGACACTCATATCGCGCAATAACCAATCGTAAACATCATCACAACCTGAGCATAACCTCAAGGCTCTCAGAAACACAACAACTGAGCTGAAACAACATATTATCCTCCCGCAGGGCCACAACAACAACCCCAACCAATTACACATGGAAAACATCTCGCATCATATCCGTAGAACCATTTCAATTCCTCAAATTCCTGATTCATAGCAAACGCTTCACGACGAGTAAGATTGAGTAGGAAGAAACGTAGGCATAAGCCATAGAGGAATCAAATTGCACGATGAGGAATCAAGAAGGGAAGTACTCCTAACAGCCCTGTAGCCTCTCGAAGATAAGTACAGACGTCTCCGTACCGATCCGCAAGACTCGCAGGGAATTATTTGCGATCGCATAGAGGTAATTTTTTGAGGGTTGCTGGGTTGGCCTATGTGATCGCTGGGTCTTGTATGCGATCGCACAGAGGTAATTTTTGGGGGCACTTGATATTGTCTTATGCAATCACATGAAGGGGAATGCGATCGCATAGAAGGGTCACATGGGCAGTGTGTTATTTTTAACCGATATTTTGACCATTCTTCCCCCATCTTCATTTGGTGTGGCAATTTTGGGGAGCTTCAAGGGAGGATCTTCATAAAGCAACTTTAGGTAAGTTATTTCTTCCCATCTTTGAGTTAAAACACTTGGATTATACATAGATTAGACATGAAATTTGTGGGAATTTGGGATTTTTGAACAAGGACCTAGAATGTGTATTTTTGGATTTTGACCACGAATATGAGCATGAAATTAAGAATAAATTATATATTGGAGTTCGTATAGTCACGGGTAATATTTATCTTCAAAAAATTTAGGAATCCGGGAACGTAGGCCCGAGGGCAATATTGTCAACTTTTCAAGCGTAATTGGGAATTCATATAAATTGAATTGTTATAAGTATTAGAGTATATTTTCATTGGTTTTCCTATTATTTGGATAGTTTTGGGGCGTTGTGCATCAATTTGAGTCGTCAGAAGGGCTTAGAGGCCGGTTATGAATCTTCACAGCGAGGTAAGTCTCCTTTCTAACTTTATGAGGGGGAATTGTCCTCATAGGTGAACTAATTAAATATGTGCTGCTATTTGTGGGGCTACGTATGCACGAAGTGACGAGAGTCCGTGCGTAGCTACTATTATGCTTATGTCTGGGTAGTCTAGGACCCAAAAGCATGTTCTATTTGCCGTACTTGTAATTTTACTGATGAAATTAAAATGTTTTAACCTTATCGAACTTGGCAAATGAATTTCTAGAAAAGATTTAAATACTATCCTTGTGACCATTAAAAATAGAAATTGTCATTTTCTTGAATAATTATTTTTTCGATATAGGGGTGGACTGTTTGAATGTGCATGCTTATGTGTGACCGCTTCACAATTTATATTCCGCGAGCGGAGTGATTTATTCCACTACTCTCATAGGAGCGGGCCGTACGCGACGGCAGGTTAATAGATACATCTATGGTTCGCGTCGTTCGACCCTTTGGCAGTGCACAATTTACATTTATGTTGGTTCGGGCCGTTCGACCCTCGGCATTTCTTGCGCATGATATTTGCTGGATACCATCTGTGATTTGAACTGTTTTATTGTCTTAAGATGTGAGTGGTTAACTAAGAAGACGGAACTGAGATTTATAATTTATGAAAGAAGTTGTCCTTTCCTGCTGTTATATGTTATTCGATAGTAACATCCATGTTTGATATCACACTTGATTATATTAATTTGACCTTTAGTAAGTGTCAAGGTCGACCTCTCGTCACTATCTCTTCGAGTTTAGGCGGGATACTTACTGAGTACACGTTGTTTTCGTACTCATACTACACTTGTTGTGCATTTTTATTGCACATGCACGTTCAAAGCTAGTGGCCCTGCTTGACGCAGTGATGTGGCTGACTTGGAGACTTAGACGAGCTGCACCATCCGGAGACGACCCACAGCCGGCAGAGTCTTCCTCAGATGTATTGTATTTTATTTCAAATTCCTTGTCCAGTTTGTATTCAGGACAAGTGTTGTAGTACATGTATAATTCCTAGAAAATTTGCTCCTGCACTTGTGACACCGGGTTCCGGGATAACTATGGGATTTATTCACTATTTAAATTTTGCAAGATATTATTGTTTACTCAGTGGAAGTTTTCTAATTATTATTAAGAAAATGAAAAAGTAATGACTTCGAGAATTTTAAAATAAAGATTTAATTTATTTATTAAGTGTTGGCTTGTCTGGCAGTAGGGTCCGGCGCCATCACGACATTAATGGATTTTGGGTCGTGAGACGTGATATCCTGGATATTCAAGAATCATCAATAACATCGGAGAGTGCTTTTAGTGCGGCAAGATTTCAAATCGGAGATCATAGACATTCATTAGCGGAGGACAGCCAAGAGATTTCCGTATTATTCAGAGATTGATTAATTCCAAAAGAAGAAATCTTGATTTTGAAAAATTAACCACTAGGGAAGAAGAAGAAGAATATAATGAGTTACTTAGCACTGGGAGCGATGAACTCATGGAACATCAATCAACATTGCCAATTCTAGAATAATGTCTGAGAGAAATTATAGATAAGTTACAATGAAGTTATATAGAAGCTTACAAATATTAGTATGATAATTTGTAATTGGCTAATAAGAGGTCTGGTTCAGACAGAACCTTTCCTAGAAGGTGGCTGCGTAGATTAGGTGCTCTTCAAAAGAATTATATTTGTATGTGAGATTTGAAAGTTCTATTAATAAAATAAAAGGCTCTAAGCATTGAATTATTTTTTATGAATTGTCTTACACTCTTACTTAGTTACTTAATGGCTTGAAATTATTAAATAAATTATAAATCTACTATAAATTTATAATTACTAGAATATTTTATTATAAGTCTTTTGTTTTAATATTTTATAATTCTTTACTTAGTTTCCTAATTTCGATTTGACTTTTAAGTTTATTAAATAAGTCAAAAAACTAGTCGTTGCAAACTTTAAAAACTTAATCATTGTCAAAAAAAATAGTCGTTGCCAAACTTAACGCTTAAATAATTTTTTTTTTTAAAACAACACTTAAGGCCGTGAACCCTTCTCGTCCCCTTTTGACCTATACCGTCCCGTCCCCTTTGTTAGCGGGACGGGATGGGCCTACCGTTTCGTCCCGTATGTCCCGTTTTATCCCGTCCCGCTACCGTCAGGGCTAAATATCGTCCTATCCCGTCCTGTCCCATTGGACAGCCATAGTCATCACCAACATGATAATGTCCATCATGAGATGTCAACACATTACGATTTATTAGTGAAATGATATAACTATATGTAAAGTATTTATCAATTTGAGTAGCTCATTATTTTGTTGGGTGTGTAGTGAAAACGAGCAACTTGAAGGTCCTGTCCTGACTCAATTGACCGAAGACGACATATTTAATCGGGATCTGGAAAATGCACAGAGTCAGGAAGAGAACAGTGATTATGACAACAATGCCGATGAGTCCATAGATGGCACACCCTTCCCTGATGAGGGTGGTGATAAGGACGAAGAGAATGATGGACCTGATTTGACAAGGGAGCATGCTCCACCCCCCGTTAGACCAAGAGCGTACAAGTCTCAAGTGTCGCTTCATTCAAGGGAGATTCCCTACCTTGATCATTTTCCAGGTATGTCGGATGTGGATGCCCTCACAAGGGATATTGATGAAATTCGGACAGAAATGTGGGATGATTCTAGACCAACGGTGCTGTCAAAGGGCATGCGGGAGTCTACTCCGGATGTATACAAGGTTGTTTGCGTAGGTAGTTTGCGGGTTGTCACTGGATGTTGCGTGCGAGCAAGAAGAAAACAAATATTTGGAAAGTGGGTAAATACATTGGCACCCACACTTGTGAAATGGACACATTCAGTGGGAATCGCTTCAACTTGTATGTTGACTTGATTTCTCTTGAAGCGTCCATAAAGTACAAGACCAAAGAGTGTATTACATCCGTCCACCAGCAATATGGCTATACCATTACCAAAAGAAAGACATTTCTCGGGTACAAACATGCATTTGAAATTGTTTATGGTAACTGGGATAAGTCATTTGCATCTCTACCCAGGTACATGGCCGCGTTGCAACACTTTAACCCCGGGATCGTTGTTGAATGGAAACTTGAGCAGAGTTCGATAATACCAGAATATATATTCAAATACATGTTTTGTACATTTAAACCATCAATTGATGGTTTTCTGCATTGCTGGACGGTAATATCCATAGACGACATTCTTGTCTATGAAAAGTATGATATTAAGTTGTTGATCGCCGTTGCAGTAGATGCTAATGGAAAAATATTTTCTTTAGCTTTTTCTATTTGTGCCAATGAAAGCCAAGAGACGTGGACACTATTTTTGAACCACTTGAAAGAGCACGTTGTCAAACAACATTCAGGTATTTGTCTAATATCTGATCGGCATTGTGGTATTTTAAGTTCTGTAGAGAATTTGCATGCATGGAAAGAACCGTATGCCTACCACCGTTACTGTGTGAGGAACCTGAAGTCCAATTTACAGAAGGCATATCCCAACAAGGATTTGCGTGATTTAATGTGGATGGCTGCAACATATCACCAAGAGCATATATTCCGGAGGCACATGGAATCTATCAGACAGGAAGACGAGGCAGCCTATCATAGGTTACTGCGACATAAGCCTGAAAAGTGGACTTTGCATGTGGATGGTGGCAGAAGATGGGGAATTCTGACTACAAATGTGTTAGAGTCTTTCGACGGGTTATTGAAGTTGGCACGAGGATTGCCTGTCACTGCCATGGTGCGGATGTCATTCAAGCAGATGGTGAAGAGGTTTGTTGAAAGGGTTGCAGCTACAACGTCATTGATGGAAATGGGTGTTGAATTTATGCCACTACCAATGAAAAGATTTTAGAAATACAGGCGGCGAACATATTGGCATTCATTTTTACAGTATGATCACGGCCGAAATATTTTTGAAGTTCGCACCACTATTCATCAAAACTGGGGGAATAATGTACACACCATAAATGAATCTATAAAGTTATGCTCTTGTGGGAAATTACCCATCTACCACATGCCGTGCTCACATGACATCAGGTGCTTTCAACATACAGGTTTAGGGCCAACCAACTACGTTGATAAACTATATAGTGTTATTGCATACTTATAACATACTTAAATACCTATAGTGGGCAGTTGCAGCCAGTGGGTGTTGAGCATTATTGGCAACCGGAACCATTTAAAATGGTGTGTATAAAGGAGTTTTTACATAAGCGAAGGAGCAAAAACGAACGCGTATATGGAACCAAAAGGATGTTGGTGATACCATTTATGCGCGCAAATGTAACATATGCTCGCAAATAGGACAAGATCATCGTAAATGTCCTTTTGCTGGTTTGGGTGGCGGTGGTAATCCACCTCCTAGTGGAAGTTCATCTAATGTGCCCAACTATCAAGGATACACAAAGTGTTTTGTTTCTATAATGTAGTTGTAATAAGTGTATGTACTTGTTTATCTTGCAGAATGTATGAAATAAAATTATGTTTCTATTACTGTTAAATCTTATTGATATTTAACATAATTATACATATAAACAATCTAAAATACTTCAGTGGAGTAAATTAATGAATTCCTCCCTCCCGTTCATGTTATCAAAAATACTACGTTATGTGTGTTGTCTTGTCGACCTGAAAAGCTGCCCGCCTGCAAAAGCTATCTTCTAAAAAATATGTATTGTACCCGAAATAATCTTTAACACACACGAAGCGTAGCGCGGTTAAAAACTACGTTATGTGTGTTGTCTTGTCGACCAAAGCTATCCGCCTGCAAAAGCTATCTTTTGAAAAAATTGTATTGTACCCGAAAGAATCTTTAACATGCGAAGCATAGCACGGTTAACTACTTATGTTATGTGTGTTGTCTTGCCTATAAATAACTAGCGCATTTTAGTTATTATCTACGAATTGCAAAACTTTCCATAAATTTTTTATTTTTCTTGCATTAACAAATGTCTGGACGCAATGACCAACCAAGGTGCTATTGTGGCAATCGTTGTATGATGAAGTCATGTTGGTCCGATGGTCATGTTGGGCGCAGATACTGGATGTGTCTAAACAGGTTTGGAGGAAATGACGGAAATTATTGCAATTTTGAGGAATGGTATGATGAATTCATTAACCAAGAATGCTAGAAAGAATCTTTGCAGTATATTTGGAATATAAACAGTGAATACCAACGCAGTGAGTCTGAAATGAGATGAGAAATTACAGCATTGCAGGAGAAACTAAAAGAGGCAGAAGAAGAAGAAGAAAATAGTGCCGCGCCCCCTTTTCCTCGCGAAATCGGGTTTCGACATTCATTTGGGACAACTCCCTTCCTTTTGGGAAAAAGGGGTATGGAAATTGAAGAGTCGCCACCTAAAGGATTTAAGGTGCATTAGGGCACCTAATGCAAATAACTCATGAAACCAATCTACATTACCAGAGATTAGGTAAGGGATTGAAATTACCTTGAGGGGAAGGTATTAGGCACCCCTCGAGGTCCACAATGGTGGGTCTCAGCCAAACTTACTTGGTGAATTAGTCATTTAACAGATAAGCAGTCTAAGCACACATATGTAAATAAGATAAAGGAAGCTTAATAGGTAAGCAGTCTAAGCACACATATGTAAAAATATAGGGAAGTCCTAAGTTATTAGCCTATAGGATCACATCTGTACAATGCCCGGTAATCCTTCCTCAACTAGAGGGGTTACACGTGACATTAAGACACAGGTCATCATATCCTTTTACTACCCGATTACCCTCCCCTTAGCGATTGTATAAGCGGTTTTAATTAAACGAACTCTAAGCGTGCGTTACCCGTCCCTTCCTTGTGGTCCCGGAGGAGTGAAGACCTCTATTTTTAGGAAGTTCTAGACTCTTCTAAAGTGTTTAAAAAGGAAAATCTAAGCTACAACAAAGAACAAACAGGACTGTCAAGTAAGACAACAATAAAGGGCTCATGTTTGCCTCCGCAAATAAACAGGCAATTAGCACGTCTCAAACATCAAGATTTCAGATGTTTCATAAAAGGTCCTAGAACATGATATTTAGGTGAGCATGACAAACTGAGAATGTGCAACATTATGTTAAGGCGAAGCTATAAAAGACCTAATCAATTTGCCTACTGATTTTTTAGAACCTGTTGAATCCGGGCAGTCACAAATAATTAAACAAAGCATAGTTTTACAATTTGCAAGATTTCAATTATCCTACAGGCTTGCCTAGACGTTGAAATTTCTTTTAAACATTCTTATAGACAGGACGGTTATTGACTTAGGCGATGTAGACATGATTTAAAGCGAATACAAACACAGTCCTAAAGCAGGATTTCTAATGCACACAGAGGATGTGCATTTTTATTATGCAAAATTACAACGGTAACTTAATAACAAGATTTCTAGGCAATCATGATTATGCATAATTCCGCAACAAGTGAGGTAATGAGCCTATAACACATTGCCTAGTATGACAAGTAATCTAAAAACATGGTAAAAATGGTATAAACCTAAAGCATGATTGCTAATGTTAATAACGATTATCAGCCTAAAGCATGATTTCTAATGCAAGTACACACAATGTAGACCTAAAGGAAGGATCTCTAACCCAAGTAAACACAATATAAACCTAAAGCATGATTTCTACCCGGTTTCCCTACAAAAATCTATATACGAATCCTCCCCTTTACTAATTTCCCCAATATCTGTTTACAAAGGTTATTATTATAGATCATAAATGAATGAATAAATAATGAATATAAGCTATGATATAGGGAGCCTGATATAGGCCATAAGTGAACATGGAAATACCAGGCCCTCAAAACAGTCCAGGATACCGAAGTCTCATAGCTAATAGGGTGTCCTGGTATGTCAAAGTTCCCTAAGGACCTCAGGGATCCCGGGAAATGCTCACACCAAGATCCTTTGAGTAGGGAAGTGATTATGTGCAGTGTGGAAAAGGCCAATCCCAGTGTGCCAGAGTTCGGAGGAATCTCATGGATTCCTAGGCAGTACACACACTGGAGGGGCAGAACTTAAGTAATCTAAGAGTAGAAGTAAGAGTTCTTGACATAGTTGGAATAACTTTGGGAAAGCAGTATAGGAGTAAAACATTCAAGAATGAAAATAATACTTTAGGAATGGACACAGTTTGGAAAAACATATTAAGAATAAAAACATTTTGAAAATTTTTTGAGGAAAGAAAGGTTCAATAAGCCACAGCAAAGTCACAAAGCTTAACACCACCCAGATTCAAACTTAGTTTGTTAATTAACTCTAGGTAAGGACAGACAATTATACAGATAAGGATCGGGGGTTGGGAACACAGGAATCAGAACCACAAAACAAGAGAGAGCATTGAGCAACAAGGACAAGTAAGGGTCAACTGACATTCAACAACCAAATTCATAGCATTCATTAGAACATAGACTACTGATTTAGAGTCTTAACAGGAAAGCCATACTTGATGCTAAAGTAGTAATATATAATAAATCACAGAGACTAGGAGTAGGAATAGTCATGCTGAGGACAGGGGTCTAATTACAAAGAATTAATCATGCCAATTGAAGTTAGTGGACAAAAGAGATAAGGGCACTAAACATAAAAGTAGACATATTGGTTTAAGCGATAAACAGACTGGAAACTTAAATAGGAATGGCATGTTGATTAAAGCAATAGAGATGGAAGAATGAACTTAAACATGCATGATCAAAGGATTAAGGAGGAAAGAATGTAGCATTGAATACATAAGTGATTGCACTAGTGCAGAAGAGACATAAATCATGGAGCAACAGATAATCATATAGGTTTGAACTTCATAATTACATTAGAGATAGAAACATATCAGTTAAGTAAGCAAAAGCAAAAGGTAAAGTAGGCAAGATTCAACAGTCTAGCCTTGGCTTTCAGCCGGCTAGACAAGTGATGAACACAAGTAGCAAAAAGAGAGATGAGTGAAAGTTTTTGTGTGTGTGTTTGAACTATTGTCCATCCCTTTAAGAGGCAGAATGAGAGTGTTTCTATAACACTTAGGGAGTAAAACAAATAAGGTAAAAGAAATCAAAGTTCAATCAATTAGAATCAGTCAACCAATCACAAAACCAATTCATATAAGGAGTCCGGAAAAGGCCCCTTTAATTGGGGGATAGTCAATTAACGGTCATAACTGGGTTCAATTAAGGTAATAATTCAAAATCATACCGTATAAGGAAGCAGTCAAGTCCCAAACTATATTGATAGCTAATTAAGGCAAGTAAAAATAGTGAAACAGGTCACAAATAAGGAAACCAATAAAATCCCAACACACTGATTTTAATAAGGCCATTAATAGCAAACAATCAGTAAAATCTTCAAAGAATACTGATTTTATGGGAAAGAATTACTCGGATTACCTAAATAGAAATCAACAAAGTAAAACCTCATATAAATACAGGATTTAACAAGAATAGAAGGTTTGAACCATTAATAGAGATCAATTAGGGAAAAATCCCCAAAGAACATTGGGTTTCACAGGGAAAACATTTAAGTCCAGAAGATGGGATAAATTAATATGATTGGCATCACAGAAATAACCAAAATTGAAGAAACCAGTATATCCTATAGAATCGTCTAGGGTTTGAACATTCATGCAAAAATTATTCAAGATGATGAAGGAACAATCAATTAAACACTGTGAAGTTAGAAAAATCTTTGAAGAACAGTTTGGGATGAACCCTAGTTTATAAAGAGTGAATAAAAGTTGAAATAGTTAATTAGAACAAGGAATTATTAAAGGAAAACACTTAATAATACTTGAACCACCTCAGACCTATACAGATCTGAGAAGAATCGACAGTATCAAACTAGGGTTTTCAGAAAATAGTAGAGGTGATGAGAATCGGTCAAGAAACCATGGATTCGCGCCAAAAACAAGAGGAAATCCATATTTACAAACGAAAAATGGCCTGAGACCAGCCAGTATACAAGTTTCAAACCCAGACAGGTTGGCTTTCCTTGAGATCTTCTCAAGGACTCATGAAATCAAAGAGCCAAGGAGTATAGGAGACCAGTGGTGGTCGGAGAGTGCACGGAAACTCCATAGACGGGAGTTTCTTTCCGGTGACGGCGATTAAGGTTTTTGTTGGGTTGAGAGAGAATGGAGAGATTAGGGGAGACGATGACGTCGGGGGGAAGAGAATGAAAGGGGTTAGGGTTTAGGTTAGGATTAATATGGTAAGGGTCAATGTGGGTCGTTGATCCAAAAGATCAACGGCCACGATTGAAGAGGGGTTATTGGGTCAGGTAGGAAGATTGGGATTTAAGGGGTTTGGGCTAGTTTTATTAAGGGGTTTGGGCTAGTATCAAAAGGGTTAAATCTGAAATAAAAAGGGCTATTTGTTAAATACTCCAATAATTAATAAAAAATACTTTATAAAATAATTAACAGATTAAAAAATAATTTCCATGCATAGAAATGTTTTAAAATAATTACTCAATATCTTTTTTAAAAATGCAACATGCTACTTCTGGTAAAATAATGTAATAATGCATGCACGGGCTATATTTGCAAAGTTATTGCAATTATAACCCAAAGAGTGTAAATGTGGCTATTTGTACAATAATTTAAGTCTAATATAAATATAAATAGCAATATTAAGCCATGAAATTGTTATAAAGTCATTTGTGATGCAATTTGTAATTATTTATATAAATAAAATACTGGATAAATTAATTAAAAATCCCTAAAAATGTAAAAAGATTATGGAAAAATATTAATTGATGCTAATACAGAGTTTTGAAGGTATATATGCATTTGAAAAATATTATAGGGAAAAATTGGGTATCAACGCTGCACATCTTTACCCGAGAAGGATGAAAGAGTTGTCGGGTAAAGATATGATGGCCAATTTTAACCGAGCGAGATGGTTTGAGAGATTTAGGCCGCACTCTGGTTCCTGAGCTGCCTACATATCCCTGGTTTTACAGGAATCAGGTCGTGTGTAGTTCTGGATTCATCGACGGAATGTACCGGAAGTCATTACAAGAACGGACACGAGGTTTTGGAATAGGTGAAAAGAATGGTTATGGTGAACGGTCGGGTTTGAGATAATTTGAAAGAACTGGAGCGGGATTGCTCCTGGGGTAGCGGTTGCTTATCGGGTCACCTGCAAGTAAAGAGATACTATGAGCATATATTTGTGCGGAAATTTAAACATGATGCAGATTCCCTTCAGACCATGAGAATTGTCTTTGGACGGTTGAGGATGACGTCCTTAGACCATGATGTCCTGGGCCATGAATTGTTCAGTGAGGGATTTGCAGGCCATAAAATGATGTTCCCGGGCCATTAAAATGGTATCTCCGAACCATGACGCCTTTGAATAATTATATGCAACTTTGAGAGATCCTCAGGCCATGGCATGGTGTCTTCCGACTATGAGGATGATACCTTTAGACTATGACATCTTTATACAAGTTGGCGATATTTCAGCCCATAAGATGCAATAGTATGATGTCAAGAGCAACAAGACAAGGCTTAATCTTGTGAAGTTGAGGGAAAATCTTAGCCCGAAAGAAGAGCAAATAGATAGTGCCGGAGAGACATCGCTTAGTCTCGGCAAATATAAAGGCAATGATTGGCCTTATGCAAATAGAAGGCAAAGCTTAGCCTCATGCAAGATTCGGGACAGGGCTTAGTCCCATGAAATTGGAAGGCAGAGCTTAGCCTTATGCAAATATGGAGCCAGGGCTTAGCCTCATGCAGATGGAGACAGAGCTTAGTCTCATACAAAATTTGGGACAGGGCTTAGTCCTATGCAAGATGCGGGACATGGCTTAGTCCCATGAAGATGAAGGCAGATCTTAGCCTTATGCAAATATGGAGGTAGGGCTTAGCCTCATGCAAGATTGAAATAGAGCTTAGTATCATGCAAAGAGAAGGCAATGCTTAGCCTTATGCAAATACGGAGGCAAGGCTTAACCTCATGCAAGATTAAGACAGAGCTTAGTCTCATTCAAAGAGAAGGCAATGCTTAGCCTTATGCAAATATGGAGGCAGGGCTTAGCCTCTTGCAAGATTGAGACAGAGCTTAGTCTCATGCAAAGAAAAGAAATAGTAAGTGATAGCAGAGTATTTCTTAGCTAGAAGTGGATTCGGTATCGTTGTTGTTGTGAAGGTTGTGATTTCGAGGCGTGCATATTCCTTGTTCCTGCATTCAAAGAAAAATTGTGAGTTTTGTAAGGGGGAGGTCAGTTACGTCGGCTTACTTGACTTGCTTTGGCTCGGTCTGAGGATCCTGTTCAAATCATTGGGGGTAGCATTTGCTGAACAGAGTTATTCTAAAATCAAGCATGCGTAGTTTTCAAAGTCATAGCAAAAATATGTTTTTTAGAAAATTGGTTAGATGAACCAGTGACTGTGACACGATCCGAGACATTGCGAATTCTCCTGCTGTAGAATTTTGAGAGTCCTCTTCAAAATTCTACCACAGTTAGATGGATAAACATTGCTGACCGCCGTATGTTGCGATCGGCTGAACTTGCTTCGTAATTTTGAGGGTCCTCCTCAAAATTCAGCCCCAGTTTTTATGGTGGGAAAATAAAAATTTTATTGAATTGTGACCGAACCCATAGGGCTGCCTATGTATCCCCTCTTAAATGGGAATCGGGTCGAGCGTAGTTCAATTTACATCATTTGCGGAAACATAAACAATTACACATGGTATCGCTTGACTGCATCTGAATTGATCGGGTTGGCCAGACTTCTCCGTCCATTTCTGCAATTATAAGGGCTCCTCCTGTCAATACTCTATGAACCATGTAAGGACCTTGCCAACTGGGAGAGTATTTCCCTTTAGATTCGTCCTGATGTGGAAAGATCTTTCAACACCAGCTGCCCCGGTGTGAACTATCTCGGCTTGACTCATTTATTGAAGGCTCTGGACATCCTGCTTTGATAAAGTTTCCCATGACATACTGAATTCATCCTTTTTCCGTTTATGAGGGCTAGGTGATCATAACGGTTCCTTATCCATTCTGCATCGATGAGCTCAGCTTCTTGTATGATACTCAAGGAAGGAATCTCCACTTCAGCAGGAATGACAACTTCAATACCATAAACCAGTAAGTAAAGAGTTGCCCTGGTCGATGTGCGGGTTGTGGTACGGTATCCTAATAAAGCGAATGGTAGCTTGTCGTGCCAATGTTTGTGATTTCCTACCATCTTTCTCAGTATCTTCTTGATGTTCTTGTTAGCGGCTTCTACAACTCCATTCATCTGAGGTCTATAGGTTGTGGAATTTTAATGCTTGATTTTGAAAGTCTCACACATGGCCTTCATCATATCACTGTTGATATTAGAGGCATTGTCAGTGATGATTGATTCTGAAACTCCAATCCAACAAACAATCCGGTCGCGAACAAAATCTGCCACGACTTTCTTAGTCACTGTCGTGTAAGATGCTGCTTTGACCCATTTAGTGAAGTAATCAATAGCTACCAAGATGAACCGGTACCCATTTGAGGCGGTGGTCTCGATTAGACCAATGACATCCATTCCCCAGGCGGCGAATGGCCAAGGTGATCTTGTTGCATTGAGCTCATTTGGCGGCACTTTTATCATATTTGCATGTAGACATTGGTAGCATTTTCGGACATACTAGATGCAATATGTCTCCATGGTCATCCAGAAATAACCGGCCTGAGTATCTATTTGGCCAAGACGAAGCCATTCATGTGCGGGCCGCAGGTCCCAGCATGTATCTCCTCAAGTAGTTTAGAAACTTCTCTTGCATCGACACATCTCAGTAATCCCAAATCAGGAGTTCTTCTGTACAGGGTTCCTCCGTTGTGGAATAAATTGTTGGACAACCTCCGAAGCATACGCTTATGAGTATGATTTCATGCTCCGGGTATTCCCCTTTGGCCAAATATTCCTTGATGTCATAGAACCAGGGCTTTCCGTCTATCTCTTCTTCAACATGGGCATAATATGTCGGCTAGCTATGGATCCTTACTGGGATAGGATCAATGAAGTTCTTGTCTGGATGTTGTATCATTGATGACAAAGTGGACAATGCATCGGCAAACTCGTTCTGAACCCTGGGAACATGCCAAAACTCTATCTTCGGGAACCTCTTTCTCAATTCCTGCACATGGTGATGGAAATATCTTGGAATTCTCGGTGTCCCATTCTCCTTGTACCTGGTGCACAAGCAAATCTGAATTGCCGATTACCAACAGCTCTTGAATATTCATGTTGATGGCCATGTTAAGTCCTAGGATGCAAGCTTCATACTCTGCCATGTTGTTGGTGCAAGGAAATCTGAGTTTAGCAGATACCGGATAATGTTGGCCATTTTTCGATACCAAGACAGCTCCAATGCCGACTCCTTTGAAATTTGACGCTTCGTCAAAGAACATCCTCCAACCGTCGTAGGATTCAACAATATCCTCTCATATGAATAGCACCTCTTCATCGGGAAAATATGTTTTAGGGGTTCGTATTCTCCTTCCACAAGGTTTTCAACAAGATGATCAATCAGTGCTTGTACCTTGACTGCTTTTTGAGTTACATAAACAATGTCGAACTCACTTAACAGGATTTGCCACTTAGCCAGTTTGCCAGTGGGCATGGGATTCTGAAAGATATATTTCAGGGAATCCATCATCGATATGAGGTATGTTGTGTAAGCATAGAATTAATGCCTCAGCTTTTGAGCTATCCAGGTCAAGGCGCAATAGGTACGTTCCAATAGAGAGTATCGCGCTTCATATAGAGTGAATTTCTTACTCGGGTACTAGATAGCTTGTTCCTTTCTCCCTGTCTCGTTATGCTGCCCTAGAACGCAATCGAAGGATCCATCTAACACTGCGAGGTAGAGTAGCAAAGGTTTGCCTAGCTATGGCGGGACCAAAACCGGTGGTGTTGATAGGTACTCCTTGATCTTGTCAAAATCCCTTTGATAATCCTCGGTCCAGCTAGTTGCAGCATCTTTATTCAACATCTTGAAAATTGGCTCACATATAACTATAGACCGAGCTATGAACCGGCTGATGTAGTTTACCATCCTAGAAAACTCATTACATCTTTCTTACTCTTCGGTGGTGGAAGCTCCTGGATGGATTTGACTTTTGACAGATCCAATGTTATCCCTCGGCGGTTGATAATGAACCCAAGTAACTTTTCGGCAGGGACCCTGAATGCACATTTTGCAGGATTTAATTTCAGGTTGTACTTCCGCAGTCTGTCGAAGAACTTCCTCAAATCTGCATATGATATGTGGTTTTCTTGGACTTGATGATGACGTCATCCAAATACACCTCGATCTCCTTATGTATCATGTCATGAAAAATGGTAGTCATAGCCCTCATGTAGGTGGCCCCAGCATTCTTTAGACCGAATGGCATCATCTTATAACAGTATATTCCCCATGGTGTAATGAAAGTGGTTTTCTCAGCGTCTTCCTTGTCCATCCAAATCTGATGGTAACCGGCAAAACAATCTACAAAGGACTGGAGTTCATGTCTAGCACAACTATCTATTAAAATGTGTATGTTTGGAAGTGGTAAATCATCCTTTGGGCTGGCTCTGTTGAGATCCCGATAATCGACACAAATTCTAACCTTCCCATCCTTCTTCAGAACTGGAACGATGTTGGATAACCAATTTGGGTATTCAACCACCCTGAGGACCTTATTATTTTCTTGGTGACCTCCTCTTTGATTTTCAGGCTCATATCGATCTTGAATTTCCTGAGTTTCTGCTTTACTGGCGGACACATTGGGTTTGTGGGAAACTTGTGAGGCACAATAGATGTACTTAACCCGGTCATATCATCGTATGACCATGCAAAGATGTCCTCATACTCTTTCAGGAACTGTGTGTACTCTTCTTTTTCTGATGGTGATAAGTGAATGCTGATGCGGGCCTCCTTGAAGGTTTTGGAATCTCCTAAGTTGATTACCTCAGTTTCGTCCAGGTTTGACTTGGGCTTGTTCTCAAAATCCTCTACTTCCCTAATGATTTCCTCGGGTATGGCATCCTCTTCTTCCGAATCACTATCCTTTTGTTGTGTTGCCTCATTACATGTCACAGTTGTTGGTTCATCAAGACAGGAAATAGTAGTGCTGTATCGATAAAGATATGAGAGAAAATGGTAATAATAAATATCGATCCATTGAAACATAAACGCAATTTTCAATAATTTAAACAACATTTTTGGAACGCTGAAGATTTTATTTAAAACAAACGCAGAAAAGGAAATCATTTTCCTAGAAAACAACAAAATAAACAATGTCGTTTAGACTTGCTACCCCGGGACTCGTCGGGCCCTGGATGGTCTGACAGTCCAATTCTTGAGGAATGATCCTTTCTCCACAGCTCAGATGATAGGGCCTTACTCCTCCTCCTCCTCAACAATTACACAACAGTCCATGTCCTCATTCTCCTGGAACAAGTTCCTTAAAGCTGCCAGTGCTTCCTCCTCCTATAATCCCTATATGACGTCGGTCTGCTGGAAAGTCTGACCCAGGTGTGGTATAGGCTGCTCAAGTGGATAGTACGGACCATGCCATGGTGGTGACCAGTCATTGTATTCTTGCCGGGTGTACTGATACCCTAGCCCAAAAGTTGTACCATGACATTTCAACTGTATTGGCTTGGAGATACCCTGAAGGTTTTTGCCGAGACCCTTGCCGGGTTCATATCCTCTCCACGCTAGTATACTTTCTATTTTGCTTCTCCACCACTTATCTTTCTCGATTGCATTGACCCGCTCGATGTGATGATAAGTTTCTCCACCGAGCCTTATTCTATTCTCAACCACCGGGATAGTCTGACGGTTGTAAATGTGGTTGCTTCCATCTCCATGGATAATCACCTCTTGATGGTTTCATTCAAACTTCACTGCCTTATGCAAATTTTATGCCACAGCCCCAGCGGCGTGTATCCATGGCCGTCCCAACAATATATTATAGGATGCAGATATATCCAGCACATGGAACTCGACATCAAACCATGTAGGCCCCATCTGTAGACAAAGATTGATCTCTCCAATGGTAGCTCTCTGAGACCCGTCAAATGCCTTCACATTCATAGTCCCTTCTCGTATCTCATACCGACCTTTGCCCAACCTCTTCAGTGTTGTCAATGGGAAAATATTGAGACTGGATCCCCCATCTATCAGAATTCTGGCAATGAAATTGTCCTCACATTGCACGGTAATGTGTAGTGTCCTGTTATGATTCAAACCCTCGGGTGACAACTCGTCCTCGTGGAAGGTAATTTTGTGACTTTCCAGCACTTGTCCTACCATATTGGCCATTTCTCCGCCAGTGGTGTTGTTAGGTACATATGCCTCACTTAACACCTTTAAGAGAGCATTCATGTGCACTTCTGAATTCTGTAGCAGTGACAGGATAGATTTATGAGCAGGAGTCTTGTTCAAATGATCGGTGACTGAATACTCCCTTGCTTGCGCTTTCCTCCAAAGGTCATCCAGGCATGTTTCAATAACGAGCAGTCTGTTAGAAGCCTGCTTATGGGATTCTCCCAAATGCTCGGGTGTATAGACTCTTCTCGTTCTGGTCATTCCTTGCGCAGCGCTAGATTCTTCTATTTTGATCTTTCCTCTTCTTCTAGCTTCGGCCACATAATCCCAAGGTATAACCTTGGTTTCGAAATGCGATGTAGTTGAAAATGTCACTATGAAAGGTGTGGCTACTTCCACTTAGAATGGAACATGCGCAACTACATGAGGTGCTATCTCAACTTCAAATGGAACTGATGCAGCTGCCTCAACCTCCACCGACGGCTATATTTGTACTATAATGGGATTGAGTGTGATTGAGGGTTTATTAGGATTGTGACCCTCTTTGGTAAGTCGAATTGATCCCTCGGGATCCTATTCCTCATCGGTCTCTATCATATTGATACCTTCACCCCTATGATCTGGGAGGGGGTTGCTGCAGATTTTGGGTGTAGCTTCTTTGGCCTGAATGACCTTATTATCAATCAAGGTCTGGATCTTATCCTTCAGTGTTCGGCACTCGTCAATGGTATGCCCTTTCATGCCAGAATGATATGCACAAGTCTTATTTGGGTTGATCCATTGGGATGGATTCTCCACAGTTGCAGCAGGGATAGGAGTGACGTAACCAGCAGCCTTCAGACTTTCATACAACTGGTCAATGGGTTCGGCAATGGTAGTGTATTGTTTAGGGGGTCTGCGGTCAAAGTTAGGCCGAGGTCTTGGGTAGTTTGGGCGAGTTAGAGGTGACTGAAAGTGAGAGGGTTGGGAATTATATATGTGATAAGTAGTGGCTGGTTGGGAATATTTGAGAGGTGATGGTTGATATGTGGGTAGAGGTGCTTGGTAGGTAAGTGGGGAGGTTTGATATACAAGTGAAGTTTTGGGTCCTTGGGCGACCATTATTGTTCCTGCATCTTTCTTCTTCGATATACCCCCTGACTGCAATGCTTTGTTTGTGGCCTGCAATGCCTCAAAGTTTGTCACCATACCGCTTTAAATTCCCTCTGCAATCCTTTCTCTGAGTTTGATGATATCGGAGAACTTGTTATTTTCAATAACCATCAATCTTTCATAATACTGTGGATCCTGTGCTCTGACGAAGAATTTGTTCATCTGTTCCTCATCCAATATCGGCCTGAGTTTGGCTGCTTCTGACCTCCAACGAGTGGCATACTCGTGAAAGGTCTGAGTGGGCTTCTTCTTTAAGTTCTGAATGTAGAAGACATCTGGCGCGTTCTCTGTGTTAAACCTGAATCTGTCCATGAAGTCAGACGCCATACTCATCCAATTGGCCCACTTCTTGGGATCCTGGCTGATGTACCAAGATAAAGAATCTCCTGTAGATTCCTCATGAAAAGCTTCACTCGTATCCTTTTATCCTTTCCGACCCCTACAGGCTTTTCGCAATAAATCCTTAGGTGAACCCTAGGATCACCTGTTCCGTCAAATATTTCAAACTTAGGAGGTTTGTAATTCCCTGGCAGTTCTACACCTGGTTGTATGCATAGGTCTTCATAGTTCATACCTTTTATCCCTTTGCTTCCATCGACGCCTTGAACCCGAATTGTCAACTTCTTGAGCTCTTCAGCCAGGTTCTCAATGAGCAGGTCCTTCTTAGAGGATTTTGGTGTATAGGATACAAGTTGAGTGGAGTGAGGCATGGTTTCCACGTATATAGGGTTGTTTTGGTGACCGGGAGTTTGGGTATAATGGTGATCATTGGAGTTCTGGGGTTCGGGAATGATTTGTGAGGTATTTTCTGGAGTATAGTAGGTGTTTTGCTGGTATTGTGGAGGGATAGTTTGATTCTGTGGAGAGGTTGTGTAATGGTGGGGTGCAGGAGGATTTTGTAGGTGCTTGTTGGGTGTGTTTTGCGGTGGTGCGGGATTCTGAGTGTTTGAATGGTTGACATCTGGGATATTGGGTGTGAGGAATAGGTTTGCTAAGATCTGGACCTGCTCGAGCTCACCCTGGAGTTCTAATACTTTCTGGTCAAGTCTTGATACTACATCATTTAGGGCCAGAGTACTTCGGCCATCAGAAGCTTCTGTATGTTCGACATGTGTGTTGTTGTCTCTTCTGGTGTTTTTCAAATCATCCATCTTTGCTTTCCCTTTGCCTTTTGGTGGAATTGGAGGAGGAAAACGTGGAGGGCCCCTGGATCTAGTATGATAAGCTGATGATGCCAGTATGCATGAACCAACCTTTGGGGAATGGGAATAATCGAAAGAAAGAAAACAAAATGTAGACAAGTCAGTAAGAATTCTGAAAAGAGTATTTGCGGTATTTAAACACATATTGCGGAATGTAAATTCGCATCCTGTTTTGGGAGCCTCATTATGCCCGAGGTAGGCCTAGCTACAAGTTGTTTTGGAGAACTTAGATGCCAATAAATGCCTCATTTCATTAATATAAAAAATAGACGAATCCCAAAACGACACTAAGATAATAAAAGATAAGTCACTATTAGCACTTGGCCTTATTACATTTAGGAAAAAGCAGGTAAATCTAATACACTTGGTCCCAGAAGGACTTTACCCAGGCTTAATCTTTTTGAAATATTTTGGATCATGCTGAACCTGGGGACCTCGTGCCTCATTTTCTGCAAAACAAATAAGGTTAGACCCTTTTCCCCTCAAGATTCGACTATTTATATATCCATGATTAGCATATTGGCATTTAGTTCTCCAAAAATTAATGCACAAAACGTGGTTGCGTCCATTGGGATTATGGAAACCCTGGTGGACTTTTGGGTAAGGTTTGTCTTAAAGGGTTATTATGTGGACAACATTCTAACCCGGCTTGGTTTGACCATGATGCATGTACAATTATAATCAGAGTAAGGTTGCTATGGGGGTCTATACTGGTACCCTCAAGCAGACAACTTGAGGGGGAAAGGCACGGAACCGTCGATTGCACGGGTGATCGACTAGTTTTACCGCAAATAAGCCTTTTCGAATTTAAAAGGTGATATATAGGAAGAGTGAAACCACTCATCAAACGTTGCTAAAGGATTGATTACGCACGAGTGGAATATGATGTTGAGCATTATTTATGCAGCAATAAATAGCATTTTGTCACGTATTTGCACGTTGGGAAAATAATAAATGCGTTATTTAATAATTGAAAGACGTTTAAGAAAGAAAAACAAAGAAATAAGTCAGTTTCTGCAGTAAAGGAAATCATAAATGCTCAAAAACGGGCAATTAAATTCACAAAAGGGGAAAGGGAAAGGGTGCGCACGTATTAACAAAAGAAGCATGATTTAGACTAATTTACAAAAAGCAAGTTTGTTATGGTGAAAGCCTAAAATCCCCAGCAGAGTCTCCATGCTGTCGCGCCCCCTTTTCCTCGCGAAATCAGGTTTCGATATTCATTTGGACAACTCCCTTCCTTTTGGGAAAAGGGGGTATGGAAATTGAAGAATCTCCACCTAGTGGATTTAAGGTGCGTTAGGGTACCTAATGCAAATAATTCATGAAACCAGTTTACATTACCAGAGATTGGGTAAGGTCTTGAAATTACCTTGAGGGGAAGGTATTAGGCACCCCTCGAGGTCCATAATGGTGGGTCCCGGCCAAACTTAATTGGTGAATTAGTCATTTAACAGATAAGCAATCTAAGCACACATATGTAAATAAGATAAAGGAAGTTTAATAGGTAAGCAGTCTAAGCACACGTATGTAGAAGGATAGGGAAGTCCTAAATTATTATCCTATAGGATCACATTTGTACAATGCCCGGTAATCTTTCCTCAACTAGAGGGGTTACACGTGACATTAACGCACAGGTCATCATATCGCTTTAATACCCGATTACCCTCCCCTTAGAGATTGTATAAACGGTTTTAATTAAACGAACTCTAAGCGTGCATTACCTGTCCCTTCCTAGTGGTCCCGGATGTGTTAAGACCTCTATTTTTAGGAAGTTATAGACTCTCCTAAAGTGTTTAAAAAGGAAAATCTAAGTGACAACAAAGAACAAACAGGACTGTCAAGTAAGACACCAATAAAGGGCTCATGTTTGCCTCCGCAAATAAACATGCAATTAGCATGTCTCAAACAACAAGATTTCAGATGTTTCATAAAAGGTCCTAGAACATGATATCTAAGTGAGCATGACAAACAGAGAATGTGAAACATTATGTTAAGGTGAAGCGATAAAGACCTAATTAGTTTGCCTACTGATTTTTCAGAACCTGTTGAATCCGGGCAGTCACAAATAATTAAGCAAATCATAGTTTTACAATTTACAAGATTTCAATTATCCTACAGGCTTGCCTAGGCGTTGTAATTACTTTTAAACATTCTCATAGACAGGACGGTTATTGACTTAGGTGATGTCGATATGATTTAAAGCGAATACAAACACATTCCTAAAGCAGGATTTCTAATGCACACAGAGGATGTACATTTTTATTATGCAGAATCACAGTGGTAACTTAATAACAGGATTTCTAGGCGATCATGATTATGCAGAATTCCGCAACAAGTGAGGTAATGAGCCTATAACACATTTCCTAGTATGCCAAGTGATCTAAAAACATGGTAAACATGATATAAACCTACAGCATGATTGCTAATGAGAATAGCGTAATATGAGCCTAAAGCATGATTTCTAATGCAAGTAAACACAATGTAGACCTAAAGTCAGGATTTCTAATGCAAGTAAACATAATATAAACCTAAAGCATGATTTCTACCCAGTTTTCTTACAAAAATCCATATATAAATCCCTCCCTTTACTAATTTCTCCAATATCTATTTACAAAGGTTATTATTACAGATCATAAATGAATGACTAAATGATGAATATAAGATATGCTATAGGGAGCCTGAGATAGGCCTAAAGTGAACATGGAAATACCAGGCCCTCAAAACAGTCCAGGATGCCGAAGTCTCATAGCCAATAGGGTGTCCTGCTGTGTCAAAGCTCCCTAAGGACCTCAGGGATCCCGGTCAATGCTCACACCAAGATCCTTTGAGTAGGGAAGTGATTATGTGCAGTGTGGAAAAGGCCAGTCCCAGTGTGCCAGAGTTCGGAGGAATCTCATGGATTCCTAGGCAGTACACACACTGGAGGGGAAGAACTTAAGTAATCTAAGGGTAGAAGTGAGAGTGCTAGAAATAGTTGGGAAAACAAATTAAGAATAAAAACATTTTGAAAACATTTTGAGGAAAGAAAGGTTCAATAAGCCACAGCAAAGTCACAAAGCTTAATACCACCTAGATTCAAACTTAGTTTGTTAATTAACTCTAGGTAAGGATAGGCAATTTTACAGATGGGGATCAGGGGTTGGGAACACAGAAATCAAAAACACTAAACAAGAGAGAGCATTGAGC
Organism: Nicotiana paniculata; assembly: GCA_005239505.1. Classification (NCBI taxonomy): domain Eukaryota; kingdom Viridiplantae; phylum Streptophyta; class Magnoliopsida; order Solanales; family Solanaceae; genus Nicotiana; species Nicotiana paniculata. Next base: position 11,666 of record MDKI01132748.1, on the reverse strand, counting down.
AACAAGGACAGACAAGGGTCAATTGACATTCAGCAACCAAATTCATAGCATTCATTAGAACATAGAATACTCATTTAGAGTCTTAACAGGAAAGCCATACTTGATGCTAAAGTAGTAATAGACAGTAAAGCACAGAGACTAGGTGTAGGGATAGTCATGTTGAGGACAGGGGTCTAATTACAAATAATTAATCATGCCAATTGAAGTTAGTGGACAGAAGAGATAAGGGCACTAAACATAAAAGTACACATATTGGTTTAAGCGATAAACAGACTGGAAACTTAAACAGGAATAGCATGCTGATTAAAGCAATAGACATGGAAGAATGAACTTAAACATGCATGATCAAAGTAGTAAGCAGGAAAGAATGTAGCATTGAATACATAAGCGATTGCACTGGTGCAGAAGAGACATAAATCATGGAGCAACAGATAATCATATAGCTTTGAACTTCATAATTACATTAGAGATAGAAATATACCAGTTAAGGAAGCAAAAGAAAAAGGTAAAGTAGGGAGGATTCAACAAACTAGCCTTGGCTTTTAGTCGGCTAGACAAGCGATGAACACAAGTAGCATAAAGAGAGATGAGAGAAAGTTTTTGTGTGTGTGTTTGAACTATTGTTCGTACCTTTAAGAGGCAGAATGAGAGTGTCTATATAAACCTTAGGGAGTAAAACAAATAAGTTAAAAGAAATCAAGGTTCAATCAATTAGAATCGGTCAACCAATCACAAAACCAATTCATATAGGGAGTCCGAAAAAGACCCCTTTAATTGGGGGATAGTCAATTAACGGTCATAACTGGGTTCAATTAAGGTAATAAATCAAAATCATATCATATAAGGAATCAGTCAAGTCCCAAGCTGTATTGATAGCTAATTAAGGCAAGTAAAAATAGGGAAACAGGTCACAAATGAGGAAACCAGTAAAATCCCAACACACTGATTGTAACAGGGCCATTAATAGCAAACAATCAGTAAAATCTTCAAAGAATACTGATTTTATGGGAAAGAATTACTCGGATTACCTAAATAAAAATCAACTAAGTAAAACCTCATATAAATACAGGATTTAACAAGAAAAGCAGGTTCGAACCATTAATAGAGATAAATTAGGGCAAAATCCCCAAAGAACACTGGGTTTGACAGGGAAAACATTTAAGTCCAAAAGATGGGATAAATTAATATGATTGGCATCACAGAAATAACCAAAATATCGAAAGAAAATTGAAGAAACCAGTATATCACACAGAATCGTCTAGGGTTTGAACATTCATGCAAAAATTAGTCAAGATGACGAAGGAACAATTAATTAAACATTGTGAAGTTAGAAAAATCTTTGAAGACTAGTTTGGGATGAACCCTGGTTTAGAAAGAGTAATTAAAAATCGAAATAGTTAATTAGGACAAGAAATTTTTAAAGGAAAACACTTAATAATACTTGAACCACCTCAGATCTATACAGATCTGAGGAGAATCGATAGTATCGAACTAGGGTTTTCAGAAAATAGTCGAGGCGATGAGAATCGGTCAAGAAACCATGGATTCGCGCTAAAAACAAGAGGAAATCCATATTTACAAACGAAAAATGGCCTGAGACCGGCCGGTAAACAAGTTTCAAACCCAGACAGGTTGGCTTTCCTTGAGATCTTCTCAAGGACTCGTGAAATCAAAGAGCCAGGGAGTGTAGGTGTCACGACCCAAAATCTATTAAGGTCGTGATGGCGTCGGACACCATTGTCAGGCAAGCCAATCATTAAATTAGTTGAAATAAATTCTTGTTTTAACATTTTTGAAATTATTATCTTTAACTTATTGCGTAATAACTAAACAAAAATTCGTTAATCGAATACGCCAGTTTAATATTCCATTTTTATAAAATACATCCCATATACATCCCAGAACCCGGTGTCACAAGTGCATGAGCAAATTCTAAGAATTTCACAAATACTACAAAGCTTGTCCGAAATACAAATTGGACAAGGAATTTAAAATGAAAATAAATATAATATGAGGGAGACTCTGTCAGCTACGGATCGCCTCCGGATGTTGCACCTCGCCTAAGTCTCCAAACCAGCCTCATCGTTATGAAAGTACATGTGCACTAAAAATGCACAGCAAGTGTAGCATGAGTACGAAAACAACGTGTACTCAGTAAGTATCCCACCTAACCTCAGAGAGGTAGCGAAGAGAGATCGAATTAGACACTTGCTAGAAGTCAATTTAGTATAATCCAGTTAGACACTAAGCATGAATATCATAGGCAATTTATTTAAATATCAGGGATAAGGAATATAAGTTCTCCTTATATTTAACACTTTAACGCCTTCGTTATTTCAATTGACAATTAAATAATAATCAGGGATGACAACATCAGACTTATTTCACATTTTACACATCAATTCTTCTTCTTTTTAAATGGAAATTAAGGATTTCCTTAGGCCGATAAACATGTATAAATCACAGGAAATACGCAATAATTATCATGCGCAAGAAATGTCGAGGGTCGAACGGCGCGGAACAACAATAATAAATTGTGCACTGCCGAAGGGTCGAACGGCTCGAACCATAGATGCATATATTTTTCCAAGCTTAATAATATTCAACAATATAACCTTATCAGGAACATAATTATCCACGAAGGAATAAATTCTCTTTCTAGGTGATTAAGAAAATGAACTCTAGTCTTCTTAGGGATTCAATTTATTATTTCGATCATACTAGCGGTCTAATATTACTGGCAAGATCACAAGTACAACAAGTAAGGCATGCTAGTGGGTCCTAGACTACCCGGACATGGCATAATAGTAGCTACGCATGGACTCCTGTCACCTCGTGCGTACGTAGCCCCCGCAGATAGTAGCACATACTTAATTAGTTCACCTAGGGGGACAATTCCCCCTCACAAAGTTAGAAAGGAGACTTACCTCGCTCCGAAATTCCATAACCGTCTTCCAAGCCCTTCCGTCGACTCCTATGGATGCACAACACCCCCAAAACCACCAAAATAACGACAAACCAATGAAAATATACTCTAATATTTGTTAACAATTCAAATTATATAAATCCCCAACTCCGCTCAAGGAATTGACCAAAATTCCCTCGGGCCCACGTGCCCGGATTCCGAAATTTATCGAATATAAACTCTACCCATAGCCTTACTAGCTCAAATATACAATTTACTCTAAAATTCCATGCAAAAATTCGGGGTAGAAATCCAAAATAAAATTTCTAGGTTTTTCCTCAAAAAATCCCAATTTTCCACAATATTTCATGTTCAAATCCATGCATATACCGTGTATCTAACTTGAGATGAGTTGGAATAACTTAACTTGCGATGCTTGAAGGAAATCCCCCTCTTGAAGCTCCTCAAAATCGCCCAACCATGAGAAATATGAGAGAAATGGCCAAAATCTCGGTTTAAAACAATACACTGCCCAGACCCTCTTATTTCGCGATCGCGGAAATACCATCGCGATCGCGAAGGGCAACAATCAGCTTCCCCAAGACTTCCTCTTTGCATTCGCGATGCCCTGAACGCATTCGCATAAGCCAAGCGGCTCTGGACCCCCAACTCCCTTTCCTTCTACATGTTCGCGTGCAAAGACCTGCGTTCGCGCAGTTACGTCACACCAAGCTTCCGCGTTCGCACTCCCTTACCTGCGTTCGTGAAAGCTAAACCAGAAACCCTCAAATTTTCCTTCTTCGCGATCGCACACAAGGGACCGTGATCGCGAAGCACACTAGATACACCAGAAGACAGCAACAGCAAAACAGAGAAACATGGTCCGAATTCACCCTGAAACACACCCGAGGCCCCCGGGACCCCGTCCAATCACACAACTCAATCCCATAACATCCTACGGACTTGCTCGAGGCCTCAAATCACATCAAACAACACCAAAATCACGAATCGCACTAAAATTCAAACTTTATGAACTTTGAAATTTCAAACTTCCACCTCTGATGCCAAAACCTATCAAATCACGTCCGATTGATCCCAAATTTTGCACACAAGTCATATTCGACATTACGGACCTGCTCCAACTTTCAGAATTGCATTCAGACTCTGATATCAAAATTTCCACTTCTGGTCGGATTTCTCAAAAACCTTCAAATTTCTATCTTTAGCCAAATGACTTCAAAATAACCTACGGACATTCGAATTCACTTACGATCGCGCTCCCAACTCCAGAATCACCATACAGAGCTATTCCCAGACTTGGAATCCCAAATGGACATCAATAACACTGAAATGCACTTCAATCCAAACTTAGGGAATTTCTTCAAAATGCTGACTTCCACAATATACGCTGAAACGCTCCCGGGTTATCCAAAGACCGATACGGACATACGTCCAAAACCGAAATCATCATACAAACCTGCTGGAACCTTCAGATCCTGATTCCGAGGTCGTTTACTCAGAATCCCAATCTTAGTCAATTTCTCCAACTTAAGGCTTCCGAAATGAGAATTTTCTTCCCAAATTAACTCTAAACTTCCCGAAATTCAATTCTGACCACACCTACAAGTCATAGTACCAGAAACGGAGCTGCTCATGACCTCAAACTGCTGAACGACGTGCTAGAGCTCAAAAGGACCGGTCGGGTCATTACATTCTCCCCCACTTAAACAGACGTTCGTCCTCGAACGTGCCAAGAACTGCTCTGGAGTTATCTGAGATCACTGTTTAACACCTCGAGCACCTTCCCGTGCTATCACAACCCAGTTGAGTACATTATCTTGATCAAATCTGAAGATTTCTTCTTTTATCCATATAATAAGCTTAGAATCCAGTTCCAACGCCTAAAATTTCTCTGCCAGGCCTAGTTCCAATATATAAACACAGTATCAACTACCACACGATATACCAGAACATGACTGCATGCCTTTGCTGAATTAGCACCATGCACCGCATAATTCATCATCTGACCACAATGACACTCCTTGAACCTTAATAGCCAAAATTCCATGAATCTGATGCTCTCAATGCACCTTATGATATATATATACATCCTGCTATAATGCTGGCGATACCACCACAACGGAGGAAGCATAGAGATTTCTAACCAATTGCAGAGTTAACTATTCATTGAATATCTCCTCTTGACTAGAATCATCGCCTCATTAAAAACCAATAAGGGCAACTGTCCTTTAATGTATTTCACATAATCTTATCGCACTAAATCCCTGATCCAAAAATCTCCTCTCACCCAGTATGAACTGTTCAGACAACAAATCATCCCATACATGACCAACAGTCTCACATGATGCCACAATGCGCCAATAGGCCACAACTCGAACATGATACATAATAAATGACTCAGGAAGGGACTACTCAACTCACACAACTAATATGAACTTTCCTCAAAAAATAGGAAGTAAAACACACAAAAAAAATAGGGGACCATACTCAATATCACACTGGTGCAGCGGGCAACTCGCTCCAAATAACATACCCATGGCGGCGTGCCACCCGATCCCATCATAAAATTCACATAAGGAGATATACACGGAGCTTAATTTCTCACTATCACAAATTACTGAATATAGATCACAAGCACGCTAAGTGCATAATACCATCCTGGGGAGACTGATAAAGCCACATGCTACAAAACTCAAGAACAACTTAGGTGCGATATGTATATATATTATGGATCTCAAGAGCTATCCTGCTCACATAACAGCATCACTACGCGGGACCTCAACACATAAGAAATTATCAAGTCGTTTCACAACTCACATAGCACAATCATAATAACACATGAATTTGACGAAGACGGAACAACACCTGATATTCCAACACCCCTCCTTGAGGAGAGCTATACTGGAATGAACACATCTGCCTCACATGAAGCCCATAATCCTATTTAAACCCATTCACACACTTCAAGCTGATTCGGTTAGCCCTGAACTAGGCTAATAGCTTGACCTGGGTCCATAATAACCCACTTCCTCTCATAATACACAAGAACAACCATCATAGCCGGGACAAATACCTGACAATCCACAACCAACTGAACTGAACGCCTTCCTGGCATAAATTCTCAAATAAGCAATATTGCACTTCCTTACACTTGGTCTAAATCTTCAACCAATCAGGTGACTACATGTCACACTTATACAATCTTCTCGTGGTTACGCTCCCACGACCTTCCACACCAGGTAACAAGTCTACACATCCACCACTGGCCATACTAATGCTGTAAAACAAATCAAGAACCCATAACCAGGGTACAAAGCCTTTTTCCCGAATATCGATCTCAGGTGACACTGAAGATAACACCAGCTCACTCTGAACTTTCAAATCACTTTTTCTTGCTCACCCGAGCTCATGACATCCTTGTTAACACTGAATCGCAATCTCGATTCTTACTCCCAGTTACACACTGCTTACTGCACCTAACATGCCAATATGAGATTGCACAAGAATTCCATCATCACTCCTGAACTGCTAACAGGGGAAACGCCTCATCATATAGAAACCTCTTACTTACCTCAATTCAAGAGAACAATGACAATACACAAGTGAATTCCCACAATCACAATACATGCAAATCCTTAAGTAGTATTCTATACCATCGTAACCCTTGCGGGATCCGCCTAAACCTGACAGGCCATAACACTCGAATACTCCCACATGAAATCTAGTATGACGGCCGACAAACCCCGCACATACCTGCCCAAACCACATGCATAATTTAATTACACTGACGAAACTGATCACTGTCGTACATGTGCCATTTCAACCATGGCTAATCAATCTATCTTCTTTTAATCATCTTTAATTGCCTCAGGAATAATAGTAACTTCCTTCAACTCATAGCAACTCATCCCGAGTGACCTTGATTCACGAGACCATGCTGCCTAAATCCCGCAACCCGTCTCATACCCCCCTGATAATCTTTCTACAACCCGGAGTTTATTTCTCTCATTCCTCCAATACTATCCTGAATAAGGAGAGAGAAAAAATTGGGTCAAAAGAAAATGCCATTTTGGAGTTTTATCAACAATTTGCTTGTGTAGGTGGCGATCCGGTATTTTCTGAATAAGCTCTTTCTGATCTTGGACGCAGTACATTGGAATCCTGAAGCACCACCACGAACGCTACCGCTGAAAATAACATAGAACACTCCAATTACTTTCCCTTTGTAAGGAATTATACTGCAAAAGCTCGACTCTTAATCATAATGCTGCCTGAAACCCTTAAACGTTGCATTCTTAACTTTCGAATTTATTAGGACCACTATTGAGAGTCACCCACTCTGACTGGACCGAATACAATCAACTCCAAGGCTCTTCTAGCACATGAACATCCTCTCAATGAAGTACATGACTGAGTCACTACCCTTACAACTCGCCTATGCCTTAAGCATAAATTCTGAATCTTTCAAAGCCTAACCCTAGTCCGACAGAGCCAACTTTTGCACACATTCATCAAATCCCACGCACGATAACTATTTTACTCCTTTCCCCCTAAAATAACTTGCCAACACGCCAACAATCCGCAACCCTATGATAACACAATCCTGCAACCCAACTGCAGGTGGTGGGACTCCCCCACTTAGCCCGAAGCTACTCCTTTCACCACTCTAGACCCTGCTAAGATCCTTTCTCCTTTGTTAACATGATTTTGCTTAACCAATCCGTCCAATTCTTCCGAATTCCCCTGTCAGCATTCCCTAAATACTCAAATTCTCTAGCACCATTCACATATTCTGCCTCCTACCGAATAGCCACCAGAATCCCTCGCAAAAACTTGCCAACCATGCAACCGCTAACCTATTCACAGGAGATAACCCACATGTGGAAATCACCAACTGACACCTTCCAACGACGCTGAAATGCACACTCTCTGCAACATCGATACCCCATCCTAAGCCTTCTCTCATTCACCAACTTTACCAGTATGTTGGCTCCTCGTGGACATCTACTAAATGCACTACAACATCTTCAAATTCACCGCCACATTGCGTCCTTCTTCATTCCTACAACTCCTCCATGTTGTATCCAACCTACCGCCGAAATAACCCACATTTCAACTTAAGCTCGTGGACCCAATCACCATCCACTAAAGCTCTCAAACTTTCCCTAAAGATAGGCAGTTGTCTTACCACTGAACTCCTGGGCTACGCTGCCACTCTTCCACTTCTTAAACTTATTCCTTTAAACAACTACCTAAATTTTGTTCCTTACACCTGCCCTTTTAGAAATTTAGCCGCCGCTTGACACTTCTCACATGTCTTCCTTCGTCGTATGCGGTCCAATTCAATATCATTCTTTGTAAAACCTAAACCAGCAGATCACCATAACTTCGACTCCTCGAAGATCATCTTTCTCGAGCTATATTCATTATCAATACTTATCCAATACTTATCCAATACTGAACCACCGCACCTAGCGGTCTCTGACAACTGCATTCTTCAATACTTTTTCACAATACTCTAACCCCGAGCAACCAAAGAAACCATGGCATTGACGAACTTAACACATTCCATTAGATCAATGACGACGATATCACATCACCGATGAATATCCCACCTTACTTGAAAACACCAAGTCTTACTAATTTATCAATTCAAAACCTGGCCATTTATAGTCCAAAAGCCTTTCCTCTGCCGGAACTAAAATGCTGAAATCTCGAAATCAGGCCCTGAGAAGACGTCCCTTCAAGCCATTCATCACCCCCCAACATATGGGCAAGCATTCTATCATCATATTGACATCGCGCGATAACCAATCGTAAGCATCATCACAACCTGAGCATAACCTCAAGTCTTCAGAATCACAGGTACTGCTGAAACAACATATTACTCTTCCGCAGAGCAACGACAATAGTGTCAATCAACTTCGCAGGGATAAACATCCCGCACCACACCCATAGCACCATTTCAATTTCTCAAATTCATGATTCATAGCAAGCGCTTCGCGATGTGTATGATTGAGTAGTAAGAAACGTAGGCATAAGGCTCGAAGAAATCAAATCGTACGATGAGGAATCAAGAAGGGAAGTACTCCTAACAATCCTGTAGCTTCTCGAAAATAAGTACAGACGTCTCCGTACCGATCCGCAAGACTCTATTAGACTTGCTCATGACTCGTGAGACCTAAGGGAACCTAGAGCTCTGATACCATGTTGTCACGACCCAAAATCTATTAAGGTCGTGATGGCGCCGGACACCATCGTCAGGCAAGCCAATCATTAAATTAGTTGAAATAAATTCATGTTTTAACATTTTTGAAATTATTACCTTTAACTTATTACGTAATAACTAAACAAAAATCCGTTAAGTAAATACGACAGTTTAATATTCCATTTTTATAAAATACATCCCATATACATCCCAGAACCTGGTGTCACAAGTGCATGAGCAAATTCTAAGAATTTCACAAATACTACAAAGCTTGTCCGAAATACAAATTGGACAAGGAATTTAAAATGAAAATAAATACAATATGAGGGAGACTCTATCAGCTGCGGATCGCCTCCGGATGATGCAGCTAGCCTAAGTCTCCAAACCAGCCTCATCGCTATGAAAGTACCTGTGCAATAAAAATGCACAGCAAGTGTAGCATGAGTACGAAAACAACGTGTACTCAGTAAGTATCCTGCCTAACCTCAGAGAGGTAGTGACGAGAGGTCGAATTAGACACTTGCTAGAAGTCAATTTAGTATAATCCAGTGAGACACTAATCATGAATGTCATTTGCAATTTATTTAAATATCAGGGATAAGGAATATCAGTTCTCCTTATATTTAACACTTTAACACCTTCTTTATTTCTATTGACAATTTAAATAATAATCAGGGATGAGAACATCAGATTTATTTCATACTTTACCCTTCAATTCTTCTTCTTTTTAACTGGCAATTAAGAATTTCCTTAGGCCGATAAACATGTATAAATCACAGGAAATACGCAGCAATTATCATGCGCAAGAAATGTTGAGGGTCGAATGGCGCGGAACAACAATAATAAATTGTGCACTGCCGAAGGGTCAAACGGCTCGACCATAGATGCATCTATTTTTCCCCCCTCGCAAATCGATCATGCGACGCGGTCAACATAATAATAATAATAATAGGCTAGCCTGCTCGCGAATCATACATGCGACTCAGGTGCTCATATGTACACGTATTCACATAATAAATCCATATTTTTATCAAGAAAATATCTTTTCAAGAAAATGATAAAACTCTTCTTAAAGGAACACGAAAAATAGCATTTAAATCATTGTTTTAAAACTCATTTGCCAAGTTTAATAATATTCAATAATATAACCTTATCAGGAACATAATTATCCACGGAGGAATCAATTCACTTTCTTGGTGATTAAGAAAATGAACTCTAGTTTTCTTAGGGATTCAATTTATTATTTCGTTCAAATTAGCGGTCTAATATTACTGGCAAGACCACAAGTACAACAAGTAAGGCATGCTAGTGGGTCCTAGACTACCCGGACATGGCATAATAATAGCTACGCACGGACTCCCGTTACCTCGTGCGTACGTAGCCCCCGCAGATAGTAGCACTTACTTAATTAGTTCACCTAGGGGGACAATTCCCCCTCACAAAGTTAGAAAGGAGACTTACCTCGCTCCGAAATTCCATAACCGGCTTCCAAGCCCTTCCGTCGACTCCAAAGGATGCACAACACCCCAAAACTACCCAAATAACGACAAACCAATAAAAATATACTCTAATATTTTTTAACAATTCAAATTATATAAATCCCCAACTCCGCTCAAGGAATTGACCAAAATGCCCTCGGGCCCATGTGCCCGGATTCTGAAATTTATCGAAGATAAACTCTACCCATAGCCTTACTAGCTCAAATAAACAATTTACTCTAAATTCCCTGCTCAAATTCGGGGTAGAAATCCAAAATAAAATTTCTAGGTTTTCCTCCAAAAATCCCAATTTTCCATAATCTTTCATGTTCAATCCATACATATACCTTGTATTTAACTTGAGATGAGTTGGAATAACTTACCTTGCAATGCTTGATGGAAATACCCCTCTTGAAGCTCCTCAAAATTGCCCCAACCATGAGAAATATGAGAGAAATGTCCAAAATCTCGGTTTAAAACAATACACTGCCCAAACCCTCTCACTTCGCGATCGCGGAAATACCATCGCGATCGCGAAGGGCAACAATCAGCTGCCCCAAGACTTTCTCTTTGCGTTCGCGATGCCCTGAATACGTTCGCATAAGCCAAGCGACCCTGGGCCCCCAGCTCCCTTTCCTTCTACATGTTCGCGTGCAAAGACCCGCGTTCGCGTAGTTACCTCACACCAAGCTTCCGCGTTCGCACTCCCTTTCTTGCGTTCGCGAAAGCCAAGTCAGCAACCCTGAAATTTTCCTACTTCGCAATCGCACACAAGGGACCGCGATCGCGAAGCACACTAGATACACCAGAAGATAGCAGCAGCAAAACAGAGAAACATGGTCTGAATTCACCCCGAAATACACCCAAGGCCCCCGGGACCCCGTCTAGTCTATTATGTGGCGCCTTCCTGAGATTCTTTGGAAGGGCGACGTAAGGCTAAGAAACCGATGTCAGGGTGGTTGCTGTCCACCAAGTGAGGTCCCCTCCGCATGCTAGACGAGATTGTTAGTGCCGTGCGGGAAAACCAATGCCAACAATTGAGAGAACAGTAATG